>VXBP01003990.1:447029-476978 GCA_013400115.1 Rhinopomastus cyanomelas
GCTGGTGAGAGGCCTTGAGCACAAGCCCTACAAGGAGAGGCTGAGGGAGCTGGGATTGTTTAGCCTTGAGAAGAGGAGGCTCAGGGGAGACCTTATTGCTGTCTACAACTACCTGAGGGGTGGCTGTGGCCAGGAGGAGGTTGCTCTCTTCTCTCAGGCAGCCAGCACCAGAACAAGAGGACACAGCCTCAAGCTGCGCCAGGGGAAATTTAGGCTTGAGGTGAGGAGAAAATTCTTCACTGAGAGAGGCATTGGCCACTGGAATGGCCTGCCCAGGGAGGTGGTGGAGTCGCCGTCCCTGGAACTGTTCAAGGCATGATTGGACATTGCACTTGGTGCCATGGTCTAGCCTTGAGCTCTGTGGTAACAGGTTGGACTTGATGATCTATGAGGTCTCTTCCGACCTTGGTAATACTGCGATACTGTGATTTGGAAGAGTAGAATTAATAAATAAATAAGCAACATATATGCAGTTCTCACATCTCCTTACTTTTTAAGAGTTTTGCTTTCCCTCATTGATACTAATTAACCATAATTTCACTGGAGTACCTTAGATTTTAAAGGAAATTTATAAACCTTTAAAGAGGACTATTTGGAGACAAAGTTCTCAATCAGACTCCAGGAGAACAAGCGCATTAGCACTAAATCTGGTTTGTTTGGGTTAGGGTGGGGTTTTTTTGACAAAACATCCTTTTTGCATTCTAATGCTGACTGACAATTATACTATGGATCATGAGGCCAAAAGTTAAATGCTAAAAAGTAATCTCAGATATAACAACCTAGGATGAAATTCTGGCACCAATAACCTAAACGGCAAAAGCCCGGCTGGCCTGCACATAGCCAGCATTCTACTGCTGCAAATCTAATATTTTTTGTTTCAGTATCACCCAATCCACCTGCATGATACAAGAAACAATTGTGCCACACAAGATGTAAATCAATGTTCAAACAAAATACCTAGAAATGAAGTTTATGGCATTTTCCTTCAGGGAAGAAGTCTTCTACTACTCAATATCATCCCCCACAAAGGAAAACAAACAATCAGAAGCACAATTTGGATACCAGCCAATTAGCTACACATTAGATTACTGCTAAATCATCTATACAGCCAACTTTCTGCTTTAATTCCCATTTCATTCAGTATCTCATTTCTTTTCTGACAAATTTCATTGGAGAGCTGAATGCTGACACCCACACAAACTGATTATGAAGACCACAGCTGTCTGTGCACTGGTATAAACTCAAAATCCATTGGCTGTGTGTTTGATGGAAAGAGATTTAGAGACACAGTCTGCCAACTTTCTTCAATTCCTAAAATCTAAATTATTAGTGCCAGAATTTAAATTTACTTTAAATTGAATTTACTTGATCTATTTTAATTCAATTTTAAATTGATTTTTAAAAGCAACGATGAAAGATTCCGAGACAGTAAGAAAGTATCATGTAGAAGAAAAACCAAAAAAGGCATTTTCATCATCTTAAAGAAGATACATTTAAGTCATCATTAGCATTAACTCAGTAGCTCTAGTGTCTTAGGTTGTGGAGTCTCCTTCACTGGAAATGTTTAAGACCTGCCTGGATGTGTTCCTGTGTGACTTGGTCTAGGTGATCCTGCTGTTGCAGGGGGACTGGACTAGATGATCTTTCAAGGTCCCTTCCAACCCCTAATGCTCTGTGATTCTGTGATTCTTTGTTTTCATATTCTTCCTGTGCCCTCTGATCCTCTTCTTAATCACTTTTTTTTTTTGCCTACATAAGGATCTTCAGACATTAACAGATACCTCATGTACCAATTGTTACCTCGCACCCAGGAACCACTATGCTTGTGGATATACTAAGACTCACAAGGTCCCTACCAAAATGCGCAGATTAAGTTGGTCTTCTGCTCATCCAGGCTCTGTACCACATATGGAAAAACACGATGATCCTCAGAGGTCCCTTCCAACCCAATACATTCAATGATCCCAAGATTCAGAGCCACACAACAGCCAGCCTGCATTAGTAACAGGCACAGACTTTAAAGCTTGCTGCACACCTGAGACGTTCCAGCTGCTCTGTATTTGTTCCAATATAGCAGAAACCAGCCAGAAGCGCAGGGCTTCTCATCTTAGATTTGACTGGCTACCACAAAAATGTATATATTAAATATATCTTGTTGTAATTCTTATAATTTACCTACCTTCCTTCAATTTAACTGCAAAAAATGCATTTCACGAGTTTCAAAGTGTGTTGTTTCAAGAAAAATTAGAATTTATAAGATTTTTAATTTGAATTTTATATATTTTTGAGTGATTTTTTTTAGTCTTCATTATTCTCAAAACTGTATCTGATATTTTTTGGCAGAAGTTATCAAACGGGGTGTTTTCCATAAGCACACAACAAAAGATTTGGATCAAGTATTAGAAAACACACTTGGCATTGTTCTGTCCATAAGCCATCACCAGATCTCACTGTAAGAACAGTAACTTAGCAGGCAATTCTGTTACGAGCACAACAGCACAAATTTATCCTTTTTGCAGTTACGTTGACCTTATGGCCTTAATGATTGCAGAGGCTTGTTTCTGTCAAGTACTGAGGCAGGTTCAGCTAGAACTCATCTCAGAGATACACAGTCTTCTTTCAAAAGGGTTCCTGACACATGGCACAAGTCTAATAAGAAACAGACATTTAGAATAGCTCAGAATTTGGGGCTGTAAAGTTTTAGGGAGTTCCTTTACCTTTTTCTCTTGTTTTTCACCTATAAATTATTCTTTATAGGAGAAAAGAAAGTCCTCATTAAAAGATTACAGCTCTGTGCTGGAGCAGATAGTCTACAATAACTCAACAATTATAAGCTGCTTCAGAAGCTTCCAGCTCCATTAATCAATCAATAAAGGCATAAATATTGGCAAGACTTGTGCACTGGGCTACAGCATTTTCTTCACAGCAGGACGCTCGTCCCTAACAGGAACTCCTAGATTGCATCTACTATGAGCTTCTGAGTTTGGTATTGGCCACAGCAGGAGGCTGCACCTCATTGTGGGGGAAGGTTTCATAGGACTATGACTACCCCAGCTTCAGGTCAAGTTGCTAAAAGGTGCTGGATAAGCAGAACTCTGCAGCCATTGCCAGCAATCTCACACACATCACAATGTGCTGTCCTCTGTCTTGGTCAAGGCTAACCATCCCTTTGTATCTGCTATACTCACCTGAACTAATGCAACTCTATTCTTTCTGCTTCCAGCTACTGAAAGAAAGCATCACGCAAGAAACATGAAGCACTCTCATTTCATTTCTTGAACAGAAAACAATGCCATTATTAATGAGGCTCATGCTGCTCAGCAGAGCTGCCTGACAGTGCTTCAAAGGAGATGCTGGCTCACAAAACCAAAAGAAGTTATGAAAGAAAGGAGTACTACAGGGACTCACGCAGCCTGGCTTCATATCCCAGCCTTCCTGCAGCACACAAGAAGGAAGAAAAATCCTAAAATATATGTGAAGTTGCATAAAGTGGACTAAACAGAGCAGCTCAGGAATTTGTAGTCAGGGTGTAGACAGGTTCAAAAACACCAGAAGCTTTATCAAGGATACACTTGCCTTAAAGCCATCTACCTTGAACACTGCCCAAACATCTGCAGTAGGCAGTATGTTCATTAGCAATTACTTGCCGGAAAGAACTTGATATCATATGTAGATTCATAGAATGGTTTAGATTGGAAAAAATCTTCTAAGACTGAATCTCATCATTAACTCAACTGTCCCAAGCCTGCCACTAAAACAAAGTCCCCAAGCTCCACATCTACATGACTTCTAAACACTGGCAATGAAACAAGTTACTACACTGTCTTGGTTCTGGCTAGGCAACAGTTAATCTTCCCTGTAGTAGCTGATGGGACTGTATTTTGGATCTGTGCTGGAAACTGTAATGAAAACACAGGGATGTTTTCATTACTTCTCAGCAGCACTTCCACAGAGTCAAGCCCTTTTCTGCTTCTCATACCATCCCACCAGCAAGTGGGCTGGGGGTGCACAAAAAGCTGGGAGGGGACACAACTGGGACAACCGACCCCAACTGACCAAAGGGATATTCCATACATCATCATGCTCAGCATACAGAGTGGGAGGAAGAAGGAAGGGTGGGGACTTATCATCCCAAAATCACTGTCATAGAAGACATGGCTAAACACCTGTCAATGAGAAAGTGAATTAACTCCTTGGCTTGCTTTGCTTGGTTGTATGGCTGTGTTTTACATACTAAACAGTCTTTATCTCAGTCTAGAGTTTCCTCATTTTTCCCCTTCTGATTCTCTCCCCCATCCCACCAGGGGAGTGAGGGAGCAAGCTCTATGCTGCTGCTCAATTGCCAGCTGGGATTAAGCCACAATAAGAGTTTAAAAAGTAGTCATCAAAGTACTATCTGGAAGTTTAGCCTGCAGAAAAGCTTATTAAAAAAATATTTGCTTTCCACACACACACTTCTTTCCATTAATCAGTGACCTACCTAATACTTCAGAGAAGAAAAATCTTACTGAGCTGCCCGATTGATATTTGTATTTCCAGTTTTCAAAACAGACATCAAGTTCTTCTTTTAATAAACCATAAACTCACTAATTAAAGATTAAAACAGGTGGCTTCACCCTTAAAGATAGCACAGTCTGGACTGACTTACATGCTGCTCATATGAAAATAAATGCCCTTGCAGAGTCTAGTTAATATTTAAACTGTGATAGCTAATTGATACAAACTTGCACATGCCTCACTACAGCAAAAGGCACATGGTTAAGGCCAACACATGAAACCTACAAGACACAACATTATTCCATACGTGCATCTCAGACAAACACCCACATCAGGCACATGCTTCTGACAAAGCACAAATATACACATTCCTGGTCCAGTATATTTGCATAAGTATAATATCTATTAGTATCCTGGATTAATCCAGTGCAGCTGGATTAGACAAAAAATTTTCATGCACAATTCTGGTTTTCCCAATTCCCTATAACCTGTGAGATTGACGCAAAGCTCTGTTCACATGAGCAGAGATGAGTACATGGTGCTGAATCACCAGGCTAAAAGTGAAGCCTCATAAGGGAAAAGTATAAGCAGTGGGATTTTAACCTCTGCACTCTCAGAGTCGGACGTAACACACAAAAGAATTCGCAACACTCAACGCCCATTCCAGTTTCTTGTTCCATCACTTGTTAACCTGTGAGAAGAGACTAGTCTCCACCTCTCTGCAACCTTCTTTTCTTCAGACTAATCAATCCCAGCTCCCTCAGCTGTTCCTCACATGGTTTGTTATCCAGACCCTTCACCAACCTTGTTGTCCTTCTCTGGACCTGCTCCAGCACTTCAGTGTCTTTAAGGTGCCCAAAACCAACCCCGGTACTCCAGGTGTGGCCTCATCAATGTGCTAAAAGGAAAAGCACCATCAATCTACCTGACCTTTATTTTTTATTTCTTTTTCTAGGTATTGCTGATGGCCCTCTGATCTGGCCCAGTATGGTTATTCTTCTGGTATGCTGCAGTTCACCAGGGTACTGAGTCACTGGAATACACAACGGCTTTTATCCCCAGTGCCAACAAATTTTCATTTTAGAGTATAAAATGTAAAGACAACAAATTAATCCAAATTAACTTTAAAAACTGAAAAGAATGAATTATCAGTGGTTTTCACTACCATAAATAACAGGTCTTCCCCTGTATTATTAATTCTGAAAGCACCCAATTCTCTCAGACAATTTGACCAATGTCACCACAATGAGATGCAGCACTGACACAAATCCATGGAACTGCTATGAACACTGCATTTGGTGCTGAGATAAATAAGTACAAATGCCCTGTATTGTTCAATATGCCAACAGCTAACTATTCATAGACACAGCTATTTCTGAATCCAGACAAAACATTCATTAATTCTAGAAAATGCTCTTGTTCTTCTCCAAGTAACAGCTTCTAGGATCAAAAAGTAATAGTACTCGGCTGCCCAGCCAAACCCTTTAAACTAGTTCTATGCTTAAATATCAACATCCCCACCCTAAACTAACACATATGGCAAACAGACAGCATGGATTCAGTCCCACCTTTCTTCATTCTATTCCTGAAGGGGCACCTAATATTTGGCCACTGAAAAACCCCACTGCTAGAAATCATCCGACTTTTCATGTATTTCCTACCCAAAAAGGTTAGATTTGAAGCCAAGGTTTGCTGCAAGAACAAGGATATCAGGATAAACAGTTCTGCATAATGAGCCTTTCAGGGGACAGCAGCAAAGTCCAGCCCTCAGGCAGTTCTCAACACTGTGCTGTCAGGTGCTCGCCATTCATGGTGGGTCTAGGAACACAGTAACATCATCTGCTGGGAGAGCGGGGTGCTACTGGTGCCCATCACACTGAAAGAACACACAGGTCAGTACAAAAGTCGCTGAAGAAACAAGCATAAGATTTCATATCAATTTTTTGTTCTCTATACTACCTGGAGGACAGAGCCAAATATCTTCTTACCCAACATCCACACAGCTTTGCATCTCCAGTACCACAACCACAGCTTGCTGCGACGTACACAGGCAAGTTTAAAGAAGTATGAGCAAAATGCTAAAGAAAACCAAATGTGAGGAAGAGTATGTGGTAGAAATACACGGCACATGGAGACTGTTGTACTGAGCAGGGGACAGAATGCCCTGAAATCAGAACCATACTATTTTTCTATTGAATTTAGTCCATGGAAGATGTGGATGCCACTAACTTTTTCCTCATATTAGGGACTCAAACACAGCTAAAATGTTTATAACTATGTGAAGGGTGGGTGTCAGAAGGATGGAGCCAGGCTCTTCTCAGTGGCATCTAATGATAGGACAAGGGGCCATGGGTGTAAGCTGAAACACAGGAGGTTCCACATAAATATGAGAAGGAACTTCTTCACAGTGAGGGTGACAGAGCACTGGAAGGGGCTGCCCAGGGGGGTTGTGGAATCTCCTTCTCTAGAGATGCTTAAAACCCACCTAGATACGTTCCTGTGTGACTTGGTCTAGGTGGTCCTGCTCTGTGAGAGGGATTGGACTAGATGATCTTTCAAGGTCCCTGCCAATCCCTAATGTTCTGTGACACTGTGTAAAAATCTTCAGCATGTAAAAAAAATCAATTAAACAATAGTTTTTTTACTGCGTAGCTGAAGAGCTTAAATAGTGAGCTTTCGTTTTCCTTTTTGATAGAGTAGTTCTCTCAATAATAGGAAGGGTAGTTTTAAAAAAAGACTCCAGTTATTTTTCATTTAAATATCTCTCCAAAATTCACAAGCCATAATACAAGGGCACACTACTCAAAGGTTCCGCAGTCTTTACTGGCAAATGCCCGGCACTAGTTAGGAAACATAAGAAGTGTAATCCAGGAAAACAGGGGTAACCGGGAGAGAACTGAAAGTTCTACCTTTACATGCACTACACACTCACTATCTCTAGTCTTCCACTCACAATTCCCAACTATTATCAACCACTTAATGTCCTTGAAACTTGCCAGTTACAAATACAACCTGCACATAACCGCAACCAGAGAGATAGTGCAGATACTTCAATTACAACAGTTCTTCCATCCATAGTGCAGCAATAATGCAATTCAAGCAACAGACTTCATCTATCCGGATTACAGCCAATAAAGGGGCCAGAAAATACTCAACAAGCAAAAGGTAAAGAAGTCCACAGTGCCCTCTGAGCCTATCAGTCAGTCTGGATGTGTCATAAGAAAGTTAACTTCCTCTAAGAAAGGAGAAGCGCTGCACTGTCTCAGACATGTTCACATGCAGGAGGGTAGAAGAACATACAGAATAAGGCACTGGCAAGTCAGTTGGATGGAATGTGTTAACATAAGCTATAGCTTTGTTACCATATATACACCATTTTCCTTCCAGAAACCCTTTTGTCCGATTGCCTCCACAGAAGAGGAAACACTTCTCTTACTGCTGGGTAGCACATTGTCCCAGGCACTAATTTTTCTTCATTTTATACCTGCATGCACTCAATATCACTTCAGGTAACTTTAGCATTTCTGTTTTACACAGCCACAAACTACAGCCATACACTAGCATTTATAAACAAACATTGCAGCTCGCTCAGGGTATGTTTTAGGATTTCTTTCTGGGTTTATTTCTTTGCTGCCTCATCTCACAGGAACACCACTCAAAGTGACGCAGAACACAGCACAACTTCACAGCCTCTGAGGCACAGCCTGACCATCGTCATCATCCTTATGATGCCAAGAGCAAAAATATCACAGCACTGTTGTCTTTACCTGCACTGCTGGCATTTATTGCACATCATTCAAAGATATCCCAGAAGAAATAAAAGAGCGAAGCAGTTATAATCTCCCTGATTAGAACTGCTTGCAATACAGCCTCACAGCCTTTCCCCCAAGTATATCAGGCTATCAGGGCATGATGTAAGCACACAGTCTGTTCTACAAAACCCAGTAGGGCAGCAAGACTGATATACCACATAGTTAATCCTCCTGAGTCAACAATAAGCAGCTTCCTTGTCTCAAGACTTATTATCTGATGTAAATGCTTACAATAACACAAAGTGAAATAACAGAGGTGAACATCTGGCTGTAAGATGCATAAGGATCACAGAAAACACTATCAGTACTCTTCTTCATACATCAGTTGCTTCCTAAAGCAAGTCACAACAGTAGTCTATAACTACTTTGAGACTTGTATAAACATTGTGATAAAATATGCAGAGAAAATATTTTAAGTTACAAACTTATGCCTCAAAAAAAAAAAAAATCTCATGTATAGTATAAACACCTGCTTCATTACTACGAAGTTCAATGAGAGCAGGGTTACACATCAAACACACCTCTCGGAAAAGCACGGCCTTCACAAGGCATTTGTTCAACTTCAAATGACATTTTAAGCCAGCAGCATTACACTCCAGACTTTCTCTAACACTGGCTTTCATCACCAGTTGTTCTGAGACATTTTAGCCTTTCCTAGTAATCTGTCCAAAACACACTATAATTCTTCAGATAAGCAATTTTGTCAAAGAACCGGACAGCCTACTTATTTATTGCCTGGAAAACAACTGTTTTACCCTCTTTAAAAATCAACACTTGTTGTTCTGAAGGGAGGAATCTGACTGTAACATCAAAGCCAAAATATTTCATCCTTAATTCTGCAGCCTTGCCTGTCTTACCCAGTGGCTAGGTTTTTGTCTGACATTCAGATAACTGCAGGAGCTGAGTCCATTCATCTATGCATGTTCAGAACAGGAAATGAAAACTCAGAATCCACTTTCTAAACAGTAACTGAGCAAGGAGTGGTAGAATGAACCACAGAGGCAAAGCTCTCGCTTTATGCTCTCCATATGCTCTTTTAATATGTACAAGTTACACCTTTAAATATATGTTGTGTGTATATATATGCATATGTACACAAAGAGAGAGCACACGCATTGCCCTCTGCTGACCAGAGTCCTCCACCACACACACTCTGCTCATGCTATGTACCAGTGAATGTTCGACAAGATGACAGCAGCGTGTACGTGTGTATCGATTCCTCTGACCTGCTGGGAAACTAAGAGACACCTCACTGAAATCTGCAGTCACCAAAGCATCTTCAGAATCCAGTTTTAAGGGTTTATCTTCTTTTTTGGTTTTTTGGGGGGTTTTTTTTGGTTTTTTGGGGGATTCTTTTTTGGGGGGGTTTCCTCCTTTTGTTTTCCTTACCTGGTGACACACAGAGCAGGACTGTAGAAAAGAATACAGCCACAGACACCCATTCTTCACATGGTAGTTCATGCCTACCCACATACCAGCACCCAAACCTCATGACATTTTATACTGCATTTATCAGTACTCACTTTCCCCCCGCCCCGAGTTAAGCATTTTAATTAAATACCAGGGACCTCAGAGGGGGAACTTAAGCAGGAAGACAGTGCTGAGAGGCACTGAGCTCAGAGTCGAGAAACCACTTTGTTCGCAATTTTCTCTCTGCTCTTTTCATGACGGCTGTCTTCTTACCTTTCAACACAAACTAGAAACAAACAGCAGGAGATCAACAAACAATGTAAGTCTTAACAACATGTTGTCTCCCTACTCAAAACATGTACAACATGAGGGGAAAATCCATGTTAGACCAAAGTTTTGACACACTTTAGGGTGCAAACAATACAGAATACTTTTTAGTTGAGGAAGTAGCTTGAAAAGCGTAACCATGTGCTTCTCAGATAATCTACATATTATGTTAAGAGCCTGTAGACCCCCGTTGTGACAGTGACCACCCATAAGTACCTACAAATGGATATAAGCAAAGTATCCTGAGGTTCTTGAATTGGGGGAAGTAGGAAGATGTCTGCTTTTGTTTGTATACTCACCCAAGGCCCAGTATGATGCAGCTTCCAGAGGTGGAGCACTGCTGTAGAGGGCATGGATATACATGAGGTGAATCATCAGCTCAGCCAGACACCACCAAAAGAAAATACGAATTATGCCCACAATTAAGATGCTCAGATTGGTCTTCAAACTGAAGGCTTCTCGTCTCCTCATCTAAAGATGATATCCAAAGAGGTTATGTGGCACACAGTTGACTGCTTTACTCAAATACATAACCCAAGAATTTTAATTTCATTTGCTACTCATTACTACTACCAAAAGCACCATGTGACTACATCATTTGGATATACATACTTGAGGGGAGACTGCTCTCCCCATTCACAACCTCGGTAAGCACAAGAAAGCAACAAGAAACCAAACATGAAGGCACACTGCAGCAAACTGTTATACAAAAGGCCAAGTACCGTTCACATGAACAGAATCCAGACACTAGACTTCTAAAATTCCTCTAACTTGATTAACCTCTAGAAATAATCAAAGAAGTTTAAGGAAACTACAGCTATGAACAGCAGCCCTAACAAACACAAAAAAATAACAGCTTGTTCTTAAGAACAGGACAAGGGATAAAGGTTTTAAACTAAAAGGGAGTAGACTCAGATTAGATACTAGAAATTGTTATCTATAAGCACCCTGAGGCACTGGGACAGGCCCAAAGAGGTTGTGGATATGCCCTCCCTTAACATGTTCAAGGCCAGGTTGAACAGGGTTTTGCACAACCTGATCTAGTGGAAGGTGTCTCTGTCCACTGCAGGGAAGTGGAACTAGATAATCTTTGAGATCACTTCTAACCCAAATCATTCTATGACTCAATAGTTAAAGTAAGTAATCTGAGGCACAGATGCAATAAAAATCTCTAATGCTGTCATGTTAAAAACCAGTTACCTGCTCACTGAATTCATCAAAATTCATTAGGGGCCCATTGTGGAACATGGGATAATAAAACACATATGCCAGCATCCATAGGAATGAGTGAGATGACTTCTGGGCAGGCCCATGCCAGCAGTACTCCAGGCTGAAGCTAGTGCAGAAGAGGCAGCGGACAGACACAGTGAAGAGCAGCAGGTAATACTCATTTTCGGTGTCATACCACTTTCTCTGCCAGACAAACAAAGCCAGATTGTGATGGTGCAACACTGTTTTCATCCATTCAGATCCTAACTTACAGGGTCTCTGCAACAGGAAGTGACTAAAGCAAACAGCAGCTGGAACAAGCATCCAAAGTGAGCAGCACTACTTAATACACTAACAAGCATAACCTGTTGATTGAGAAAGTGCCTCCAGAGCTACTGTAACCTGCACAAAGAGTCAACAGCTTGATTTCAGAAACATATTCAGTTATGAAGAACTATAACAGCAGGAGACCTTTTCTTACAAGAATGCCATTGTCTCATTCAGATCTGATCCAGTAATACAACATTCAAACAAGCTGGCAACGCTACTGACAGTCAAGGGACTCCTAGGGCTGAAGCCAATCTGCAGCTCAGATCTGAAGAGAATCAGTCACTCCTGAGAAAGCTCAAGGCTGGAAAGATGCTATTGAGATCTTCATTGAGTTTGACACTCCCTGTCACACCCGTTTCCCGCAACAAAAACACATGACCATTACGAACTTTGAAACATCAGCAGATGCTGCTTGGCTGAGTCCATTTGTATTGCAGTAGGCCCTTTCCTCCTCCAGTGAGACACAAATCTGTCTACATCACATAGAAAGACCTTATATGTTCAATGCACCTCCCCTATGCCCCACCCCTGAATACATCATGACGACCAGCCTTATCATACAGCCAGTTTTTCCCCTTAGTCCAAATATCTGCAACAAGGACATTTGCTCACAACCCAGCAGCAGCTCCTCTAATGTCTGTCCTTCCCAGCAACAGCTGTTAAAGAAAAGCAAAACTGAGCTTGCATCAGCTAAACATGAGAAAATAAATTGGTACAAATCAAAGCACTGGAGAAACATTCTCCCTTTCCATGCAGACGTCTGCAGTCATCCATAAAGTGACTACACTTGATTAAGCAACTCCTGGATATAAACCCCAAACCCAGTCCATTAAACTGCACAATTACAGCTCCAACGAACAAGAAATGAGTTCACTAGAGCACTAGTAAAGTGTTACCACAGGCCAAGCTCTACTGAACAAGCTTACATGCTAAAGCACACACTTCCATCCCAACACACCAGCCGGCATGGCTGAGAAATACAACTTTCCTAAGTGGAGCAGGTCTAGCACAACCACTACAGCTCTACGCCTTAAGGTTTTTCAAGCCAATCTCTGCTCACATCAACTGAAGGGACAGTACTCTGTCATAACAACAACTCCAATAATGAACAATCACCATGATAAGTAATCCGATGTTTAATGGGTCCTTCTCACTTTACCTTGGCTTCTTCCACAGCTGGGATGCGTAAAGTGGAGAGCAGGATGAGAGAGCACAACCAGGTCAGGAGTGACAGCTGGAACTGAGCCACAGCAAATGAAATAATTGCATGTAACAAAATGACAGCAAAGCCCTTGATTCCCAGTAAGGACCAGCAGGCAGCCATTCCATAAGCCATTAAGCACCATGGTTTATACTGTTAGAGAAAGACAGACAATTGTTAGTCTATTTCAAAAAGAAAACAAAAGCATCCAATATCTGTGCCGTTCTATACAGGCCTGTTTCATAGAATCATTAGGGATTGGAAGGGACCTCGAAAGATCATCTAGTCCAATCCCCTTGCCACAGCAGGATCACCTAGACAGAGCCACACAGAAACACATCCAGACGGGTCTCCAGTGAAGAAGACTCCAAGTTTCCCATGCCCAGAGTAAACTGAAACCCACAAAAACTCTCCGCTGTGAAGAAAATCCATATGTACCTTCTCCATCAAGAGCCTGGACACTTGTGACACCAGCAGGTGACCAGCTAGAAGCCACAGTATACGTTCCCTTCCCCATTCAATCCAGTAGCTCCACTCGAAGTCCATGGTGTCCTGAAGCATTAATGAAACAAGTCAGTACATGTACTCGGCCAGAAAATTCTCCATAACACAGCAGGTCTGTTACCGAACATCACAGTACTCAATATGTGGGGAACATGTTTCAGCAATGCAGTCTGATCACTTACAGCAGTGAACTTCAAAAACAAGTCAGTCTGCTATTACTGTTCCTGACCACCTCTTCAAATCAAAAAAATTCACCACCTCTCCCTGATCCTTTTTGTTTTAGTATTTTTCTTCCCCCTTTAGAAATAAAAACTAACATTTTAAACAATGCTTTACCCATGTAAAGTTTAGTCAAGATTTTTTCTTCCCTGGGCTACAGAGAAGCCAAGGGCTGCCTTCCCTGCACAGTCCCTTCACCTCTCCTGAGAGGTTTGGAGAGCAACTCAGCTCTACCTTGGAAAACCAAAAGCTTGGGTAGAAAAGCACCTTGCTTGAAGTTTCAGCAAAGCCCACCTGGGATCAAATCAAGTCAGGCCAGCTGGAGATTGCTATGACATAGTGTTTCTATCTGAATTAGATCAGAGGATCAGCTGGCAGCCCTATGTCCCATAAGGAGCCACACTAAATGTTAATCTCTACAATTACTCTATGGTTTTCTTGAAAACACACATCTAAGGCCCCTTACAAGCAGTGATGATGGGCCTAAACACCAAAATGCTGCCACAGACACACCTTCCTAGTCTTGTCTAAGTCTGTCTTTGGTCGTATTTAAAAGTTGTGAAGATATGGTTCAGCAGTGGGTTCAGTGCACTGGGGTTAATGGTTGGGTTGTGAAGGTTTTTTCCAGTTTAGACGATTCTGATTCTATCACCCTCAATATTAGTTATAAGTGTTGGTTGGACTTCTTCAAAAGGACATGAGATCAGAAGCAAGGGGGGGGGGGTTGGGTTTTGGTTTGGGGTAAAGAGATGCTAGTTTTCTTCCTAGCTTTGAGGATAAACAAGTTTATTCAAACTCTTATGCCTCAGAAGTCTGTTCTCTACACAGGATTACAATGAGGAAACCATGACCAACCATGAGGAAAATGCATGCTTACTGATGTTAAGCATTACTCAAACGTCTCAGTGGCAGGAAAAAGGAGAAAATGTTATAGGAAGTGCCAAGGACAATCATAGCTTTTGAGGCCCAACAGTAAAACAGAAAGTTACTGAGGTAATGAAGGAAAAACATTTGGATTAGAGATCAGGAAAAGCAACAAAGCACTGATTAAGATTCTTAGATCTAGACACAAATAAAAAGTCCCTCTTCTCATGAGAAACAAGTGGACTAAAATTAACTACAAACATCCAAATCTGCAAAGGTACTACAATCTTTGAAGACAAATCAGAAACTTAGGGAAGCAATGGATATGTAGACATTGTAAGAAGGTGCTGGTAGCAGTCAGCCATCCTACCTTTTTGAGTCCCCAAAAGAGTGTTCCTGGTTCCAGCCCATACTTTCTGTCCATTGCTGCTTCATACTCTGCAGAGAAGAGCACACACTCACCAGGTTAGCTGCTCAACCAGGCCATAAGTGGCAAAGACAAAGACAAAAAATTGTCCAGAACCTATGTAACTGTAAACTGTATTTAAGTTGTTTAAAACCCCACATGTCCTCTGAACCAAAGCCAAGCCACCACAGCAGCTATCAAGGAGTTACAGAAAGCACATGCAGGTGTTTGGAATCAAACTAACCCCAAGGCTCCACAGCCTCGGAGCTCCAGCCAAGGCTTAGCACCCACCTGCCCTGGGGCCTCCACAGGCTCAACCCTACAGTAAGCAGCATCAGGAGATAGAGATGCTTCTGGACCTCCAAGGAGCTACAGGTGAGAATCTGCAGCTATAAATAAAATCCTTTAGGTTGGAAAAGAGCTTCAAGATCATCCAGTCCAACCATTACCCCAACCATCTGAAGGCCAGTGCTAAACCATGTCCCTAATCTACACCACTTTGAAACGTGTTCAGGGATGGCAATCCAACCCCCTCCCTGGGCAGCCTGTTCCAAGGCCTGAGGACCCTTTCCATGAAGGAGATTTTTCTAATCTCTAACCTAAACTTTCCCTGATGCAACTTAAGGCCATTTCCTCTTGTCCTATCACTTGCTACTTGTGAGATGAGACCAACCTCCATCTCTCTACAACCTCCTTTTAGGTAGCTGCAATAAGGTCTCCCCCTCAGCCTCCTTTTCTTCAGACTAACCAACCCCAGCTCCCTCAGCTGCTCCTCACAAGGTCTGTTCTCCAGACCCTTCACCAGCCTTGTCGCCCTTCTCTGGACGTGCTCCATCGCGGTCAAGGCTAGCTAGGAAAAGCCCCAATTCAGAACCAACATTCCTGTACCAGCATCAGAGGGCTCATCTCTTTTTGACAGCCCACTGCCGGGACACCAAGAATCTTCCCAGAGAAGGCACCTGGCTGCTGCTCCCTGCCACAGGGCTGGTCTCAGGCGGGAGGAGCCCAGCCCGGAGGAGCAGGGGCCGAGCGGCGATCCCGGCGCGCCTCGCACTCACTTCGGGACATCCGGTGCGCTTCGTAGAACCCGTAGAGGTGGGAGCCCACAGCGAGGAGCCCGTACAGCCCCATTTCCCAGGCAGGCAGCAGCATTGGCCCGGCCGCTGCTCCTCCGCCGACCCTCCCCTGTTCGGAGACAGGAGAGAGCGAGGGGGGCTCCCCCGAGCAGCGGGACCCTCGCATCAGGCACCACGGCTACCAGTGGCGGGCTGCGAGCACCGAGCGCGCCTCAGGCCTCCGCGCTGCTGAGGCTGGAGCTGTTGCAGCACCCACGGCTCCAGCCCCACGGTGGGCAGGCGGGGCCGCGGCAGCTCCGGGACAACACTCACGGGTCGCCCGATTCGACTCCTCACCGGCTGCGGCCACCCGCCATGGCGGGAGTGGGGCGGGGCTGAGTGGAGCAACCCGACTCCGCGCGCCCTCTCCCAGCCGCCCGGTGGCGCCATAGCGCTGTCACCTCCCCTCCGCCTTGCTCCCGCCCAGCCAGCGCCGGTCGGTGTCTCCGTGCCAGGAAGGTGGGGCTAGAGGGCCTGGGGCTGAGAGTCGCCCGCATTCTACCTCCTGGCCTTCAGACCGTGGGTAATGGACCTCGCTACGTTTAGCGTTCAAAACATCGATCTTCCATTCCCAAAGGCTTGGACAACATACGCTTATCAGAGCTTGCACTGTGTGACTTACCCTTCTCTGCTGCTGACTTCAGTTTTGTCACTGTTACTCAGTTTTCTCAGTTTTGTTGACATCACTGAATTTTTTAATGGGGGAAGTTAAAAGATCCTGGAGAGGGACTTTTTGCTGGGGCATTTAGTGATAGGACAGGTTGGATGGGGCCCTGGGCAACCTGGTCTGGTGAGAGGTGTCCCTGCCTACGACAGGGGGTTGGAACTGGATGATTTCTGAGGTATCTTCCAACCTCACCATTCTATGATTTCTTGCTGTCACCAAGAAGCACATCTGTCCATCAGAGCCAGTGGTCTTTAAGCATTTTACCTTCCCTTCTCTTTGACAGGTGAGGTCTCCTCTTCAGTTTGCAGTGTCAGTTTTCAAAGCCCCTAGATGTATGATACTGCAGTTGCTCTGTGGAACTGCCGTAAAATCTCAAGGTCAGGTACATTCTATAACACCCAGATCCTCTTTTTTACTGACAGTGCTTCCCTGACTTTTGCCCTGAGTCAGTCAGTACCTTATCCTCCAAAAGACACCACCAGCTTAACATCACTGTAATAGCAGCAGTCAAGCTGTGAAAACATTCTTACAGCGCTGCAGCCAAGGTATGGCCACTAAGGGTCAGTAGAGCTTGTATTTTTCCAGCGGTTTGTGGTTTCTGGTCAAGTGTGAACTGGGTCCAGGCAGCATGACCTCTAGGTGGCTGCCTAACACAGAGCGTGTGCGAGCAGGAGCGGTGCTGCAGCTTCAGAAAGCGAAAGGGTTTAACAAGTTAGAGCTTTTACATCAGATTACACTGAGAAGGACATCACTGGCATTAAGTATGTGGGGCCATTCATGTGTGCTCTGTGACCAGGTGAGACCTACCCTTCCACAAAGTTTGGTGCCATGCCTGAGGAGCAAGAACACTGAGCAAGAACTCCGACAACACTCCCAGCTGGAAGATCTCACTGACTAGCCCTCTACATGATATCACATTTTCTTTCCAAATTTCAAATGATTTTCAAATTTAATTCCCTTATTCAAATGATTGTATATAGCAAAACATTAGAAGAAGCTCAGTGAATGACTTAACAAGACTAGCTGTAAGCCAAGCTGTAGAACATCACTGGCATGAACTGGAACTTGGACACTGCACTCACCAGTTCAGACACCACAAGCAGACTTTGCTAAGTCTGCTGCTACCATAGTTACAACAGGCAGTGAAGGAACCTGAGAGTGAAAACCCTAGAAAAGCAGCATTAGAAAGCTCCTTTTAGCACTTGATAGCAAAGAGATGGTTTTTCAAACATGTCTTGCCTAGCATCCCACCAAGATGCACAGGCCTATCAGCCTTTTCAAGGCATCTACCTTATGGGCAGAAAGCAATGTGATGCTGTGAACATGTGCAGCAGGTGCCTCCAAGTCCAAAACCATGAATGCACCTTGGGCAGAATGATGATTTTCAGTGGTAGAGGTGTTTATCTGAAAAGAACATAAGAGCATCACTTCTGCTTCAAAGTTTGCACTACTCTTACCCTTAGAATGGCTTCAGAGTGCAGAGGCAACGACCTCCCAAAGAGGTCTGTGGCCATCTCTGCTACATGGAGTCAACAGGAAGGCATCCAGTCCCCTTCAGAGCCTTGATAAACAGTGGAGAGTGCAATGCCAGCCTCTTGCAGATCAGTTCAAGCATCACTAGAAAAGAGTCCATCTCAAGCAGATCTTCATATCCCCTTTCTTATTTCTGATAAAGCACCTTAGCTGGAAGTGTTGGATTTTTACTGTGGAGTTCAAATATGTTTGGTGAGAGTCTCACTTTCTTACATGATCAGCTGTAGACATGAACACCAGAAACTTAACTCAATACCAGAATCACAGCGGACAGAGGTGGCAGGAGGCCTTTTAAAAAGGCCCTTACTGTTGGCTTTCTATGCATGTTCTTCTGAGTTGAGCTTGTTACAGAATTCTTCATCTCTAGGGCCTCTTCACAGCCATAGGAACAAAGCAGAGTGGGAGCGTAAAAGTCAGTGAGGTGGGCAATTGAGACACTTTGCAGCTGTGAAAGTAACCCAAACCTTGTGGTTTTGAGGTAGCCTTTTTTTTTTCCATCTTGCCGTTTGTTTCTTCTTGCCATTCTTCTGAGCACAAAGTCCTCCTGGGAATTACAAGCAGTACCCTAGAGCTTTCCCATGCAGACTGATACAATATTGCACCAAGCCTCATGTTTCCATTTACCCTCTGGAAACCACACAGTAGTGCACCTTGCAACATCTGAATGATGGGACATGATCAGTACGCACTGAGAGTCTGCAGATGAGAAGTTCAGCAGCAGACACATATGCTTAGAAGAAATCACAAGTACGATGAGAAATCTCCACATAGCAAACCAGCAGTATGAAACGGAAAGAGTCAGAAACATAGAAGGTGTGGTATTTACAAAGAGAGCCAAGTGACTCTTCCAGTAGCCAAGTTAAATATGACACAAATGAGGTTAATGTGAACCCTCCCTCTGGAGATCTCAGGCCTGGAGTTATAAACTCAGAAGACAAAGTGCAAATTTGCCCTTTTTTTTGTTTGCCTTGGCTTGAGAAGCAAACATTACACTAAGCTAGTCAGCATTGCAGATAGCCCCATCTTTACAGACTCCTCTCTCCTCTGACACCCGGTCCTGAAACTGGCCCTTTCGAAGTGCCAGACACTGTTTTCCTCATCACCTTTACCCATACTTATGTAGAAATTGTTTAAAAGAGAACCTTGCGCTTGCAAAGACAGTATTTGTGTGCAGGCAGATACAGTAATTTTCCTGGCTTCCTTGTAAAGAATCCCTTCCATCTTTGAGAACTTGTTTTGAGCTCTGAGGCTGGAAAATTATCATCATGCTTTTGACTGGGGATTCATAAAATTCCTTTTAGAAAAAAATGTAGCAATACAATATTGTAATGAATCAGGTCACTGGTGGATTCACGCTGAACATCTCAGAGGTTTCCTCATCAATACACTACCTGCTTTGCTTAAATAAAGCCCTGCAAACCATGAGTTCTGACCACAGTCTTTAATAAATTTCTTTACTAATTACCCGTTGTTCCCTCCTGTGAAAGCAGCACTCTAATCAAAGTCATAAAGCCTTGCTCTCGCCATGGGTGTAGAGTCTACTTGTGTACAGTTACCATAGCTCAGGTGAGGCTTAAATATGCTGCCCTGAGGCTGGGTCTTAGTTAATTGCATTTGAGTCTTAGTTTCTAAATAGTCAACTATTAAAGTGGGTTTTTTCTTTTTCCCACAATACTCCTTAGAATTTGTCTAGCATTGAGTATGAAATGAAGGGTATTAAGGTGAGAGGACTACTACATCCTTACTACGTCCAAAGAAGGGCAACAAAGCCAGTGAAGGGGCTGAAGGAGGAGGTCTAATAGAGAGCACCTGAAAGAACTGGGTTGGTTAGTCTGGAGAAAAGGATGCTGCTGGAAGACCTTATTGCTCTTTATAACTACCTGAAAGGAGGTTGTTGAGAGGTGGGGTTTGTTCTCTTCTCAGAAGTCACTAGTGATACAACAAGAGGAAATGGCCTCAAGTTGTGCCAAGGGAGGTTTAGATTAGACATTAGGAAAGATTTCTTTACTGAAAGAGAGGTGAAGTATTGGAACAGGCTTCCAGAGAGGTGGTGGAGACGCCATGCCTGGAGGTGTTCAAAAAACAAGTACATGTGGCCCTAGGGCCATGACTCAGTGAGAAGGGTGGGTTTGGGTTGACAGTTAGACTTGATGATCTTGTAGGTCTCTTTCAACCTTTATAATTCTGTGATTATACTGAAACCTCCTGTGATTCCTAGTCAGGAGGTGGGTAATCCACTGCTGGAGTATGTAAACAACTCACTATTTCAGTATCTCAGTCATCCTTGAGCAGAACAGAACATCCTCTCCAAACATGGAAAGAGAAGGTACTTCCAAAAGATTCCTACTTCATGTATAACTTTTACCATTTTATAGTGAAATGAAATTCAGGAAAAAAAGGGCCAGATCACAGCCAGTTTATTCAATTATAAGGTATATCATTAAAAACAATGGCAAGACGTACACCTGACCTCCAACACAGCATGGAGCAAAATGTAAGTGACCCAAATATTGGTTTAAATTTAGTTTTACTGAGGCTGTAAATTGGATGCAAATTTCATTCTATTCTATCACTTTATACAAATCTTTTTCAGTGGCATAAGAAATTACTCCTATCTGTGCACATCTCTATTTAATCCATAGCTGTATTCCTGAAAACACTGCTGTTTTAATCAGCTCAGCAAATGTAATAAATGTAGCAAAAAATACATCTTGGATTACTACATGACAATTGACAAAACATATTCAGGCAGAATGGCCCCTCTCACTGCCTACTGAGCACATTTTCTAAATTCTCCATCTCCTCACATGGCTCTGCTATATGAACAGACAGCAAAGGATCATTTCACCTACCACAACCACCTGTATTTTGCTGATTTATCCCTCATTTCCCATTGTTTGTCACATCCCTGTGAAACTGTGAAAACACATTCCAAGCTGATTATTTCTAGCTGGTAGAATATATTTCTTTTGTCATTTTAAGATCTGTGAAACTAAGAGAACTCAGTGGAGCTTACTGTTCACAACACCACAAATGGAGCTGATGCAGCCCCACCGAGTAGCCAGCAGAGGACTCAGAAACATTTCCCTCATAGCAATCAGGAAAAGACACGGACCTCAGGCTGTTATGTCAACTTTCTGGCAGGAATATTATTCCTTTAAAACATTTCTGAGTTCATTGTGTACTGATTCTATGATTTTTCATATATTTTATGAGCAGATTTTCTACATCTTAGTTAAATGAGCAATGCCAATATTTCTCTTATTATTCAGGCTGCCCTCTTTTCAGGGACTCTCTTTTTGTTCCCTGGGTTCATAGGGCCTAGTCAGTACAGCCTTAATTGCCAATTTTCTCATTTAAGCTCTACCACAGTAATTTAGTGAATTGTTAAAAATTCACTAAATACTCAAGTCAATGCAACTGCGACCACGGTTGTTCACGCTCCTGGCTATCTGGTCCTTTTGTGGCCTTATGGCTGCAGGGTCCCATTCCCTTTTTGCACACCTAGAGCTGGATTCCTGCCCAAATACATGGATGATGTCTTAAGAACTAAGGTAACATTACATTATGGATCAAGAGGAGCCTTCCTCTAATACAATTTCAGAAAATAAATGCTTTTGTATGTTTAATCCAAAAAAACTTTCTTCCTTTGTACATTGACTTCCCTCTACTTTGTCTCCATTTTACATTTCACCATTCTGTGAAGAGAGAGGTTGCACTCCAGAATGGGCTTTCAAGTCATGAAAAGCTTTATTTTAGGATTCAGACATCATCAACTTTACTTCTGTGTTTATGTAACAGACCATAAATGTATATAAATGATAAGCAGTGCTCTGTCACACTTGAAGCATTTTTTAGATTGTTTTTGAGATTGTGCCTTTTAATACGATAAAAAGAAGAATTCAAAAGCTCTCTTGGTGCCCGTGCAAAATGCCAGCAACATCTCACCCTTTGTGGATAATCTCTTCATGTAACGGTGCTAAAATATTAGCAGAAATTGTATTTAACTCATAAATATTTACAGCTATTTGAAATGCCAAAATTTTGCTCTGCAACTAGCACAAATCAACTGAGTAACACCGTGTATAATAAAAAAGTGGGTCACTGCCAACTGTGGCTTATAACTGCAACACAATTTGCAAATACATCAAACTGCTGCCTCAGGACAAGGTGCTGCTTTCAGTGCACTATGTCTTCATTGACTCCTGTAGGTTTGGAATACGTTTCCAACTTCACATCTACCATGGACTGCCATCGACTTCCTGCCTTGCTTAATCCAAGTTGACAGCTTTTCACTGGGGAAAAAAAGGGTTTACCACTTTAGGACACCATGGAAAATGACCTGACTATGAACCAGTCCATGCAAACAATGCAAACCCTACAAGACAGACCATCCTCTAGGCTGCCTGGAGGGTACAACTGAGAGTCATAATCTCTGGACAGTGATTTATACAGTACAGTCAATGGAGATCTAGTGCAAAAAACAATGACAATTGTATGGAAGACTGAAAAACAGAAAAATGTGCGTCCCAAATATTAGGTACAGCACCACACTTGCACTTTTTTGGCCCCAGGTATCCTTCATTCCCTTTTTTCCAGGTGATAACCCTTCCATGAGAAGTGGAGAGCCAACTTTCCCCACCACACAGTTTTTTTATGAGCTCACTTCTGTTATGGAAACAGATAGAAACTCTGAGGTTGAAGAGAACACAAGATCTGTTACCCTCACAGACTGAGCTTTAGGTTGTGCTGGAGGGTTCTAATAATTTATATTTTAAATAGAGAGTAGGGATGGCTGACTTGAGGGTCTTGGGCACAGGACCTACTCTGGCTACTGGGGCAAGGCATTCTTGACAGTCCTTGAGAAGCACAGAGAGACTGTTGCTGAACTCCGAGATGCCCTTCAAGTTTTCACAACACTCCCTGGGACACAGAGAGTCTGCACAAAAACTAAAACAGAGCTCCAGGTGTCTGAAGATATTTTAGGTCAAACAAGGAAATGTTAGGGCCTTTTAACAGCACTGGCACTAAGTGGCTTTAAGGAGCAGTACTCAATGAGGTACATCCAGATTACCCTACTTCTTTTTTTTAGATGCCCGTCCTTCTTTGGAATTAGCTCATAACTCACTTGACAGTTCAGTCATTTCTCCAGAAGGGAGTTTCTAGAAGAAAGATCAGACAGTAGGCCCGGCTCAACTAGTCTCATCATTCAGAATTGCAGCCCATACACAGAGATCAAGGCCAAACAATCAAGGTCTTCCATTCCACTCATGGTTGAACTTGCTGCTTGTTTTAAAACATGGTCTTTGAGAAAATTCTGCCTTCTAATGCCTTTTTGTGCTACCTGCATAGTCTGCTTTGTGTGCTCCACCTGATCTCTGGCTACTTTGCAACCAGGAAGACACTTGAGCTGCAGGACTGTTGCTGATCTACACTTGGCAACTGCCTGCCCATCATAACTCTCTGCTGAGTTTTCAGGGGTTTTTTCAGTTGAAACACTGTGTGGAGATTTTGAGTAAAATGTTCTAAACAATAACTCCGTTCACCATTTCTATTGCAACACTCTTACCACAAGGAAACAGTGGGGAGCATTTTTGGTTTCCACTTTCTATAGCTTTTTGTAAGTAGAAGCTATTGTGGATTGCTCTAAAAACACAGCTGTAGGTCCTGTGGTATGGCTTAAGCGTTTAATCTGTCCAGATTACTTCATAACAGCATGCAGAATGCCTTTCAGAGGGGCTGTTTGTATTAAATTTCACACTTAAAATGTGCTTTTTATCATCAAATCATTTTCCAAGCATTAATTTTCCAACATCTTGTAAAATTACTCTGCAAAACAAACTGATATTATCACCATTTTGCAGATGAGGAAACCAAGGTGAAGAGATCAAGTGTTTTTTCTCAAAGCCTTGGAGAAAATCCTCATCAGACCCAGGACTGGGAGTTGCAGATTTTCTCTTGTTCTCAGAACAATGCTTCATGCTTCTCCTCTAAAGTCTATTGCCAATAATAGTCTGACTTTATCATCCTTCAGGGCATGCTGCAAGGCACATTTGCTTTCCTGAAATGAGCAAAGCTGGGAGGAATGGCTCCGGTAAGAAGCCAACAAGCCTTCAGCTACTGGGTTATTAATGCCTGGGCAATGCCTGCTTTTGGAGCAGTCTATTTGTATAATTGTGTTTTAAGAATGTGCTGGGAAGTGCTTTGAGAAAGGCATTTCTCTTTAACTAATGAAGGTTTACAGGGAATAAATGTGGTAAAATAATGCATCGGTATTCTTCACTTCAATAGCTACTCTCATTTACCTCCATTTTCTCAAACAGGGGGAATCAACAGAAAAGAGGTAGATGAAACAATGGCGAGTATGATCTATACTTCCTTGAAGGGCATAAATGAAGAAATTGTTGAGATGTTATAGCTTGAAAGCAAGTAATTTATTCTTCTTTTTATTATTATTGTTTTCTGAAGAAGGGAGAAAATAGGTAGAGAAGTGTGATATTATGGTAAAACTGCTTCAGGAGGGTACTTATGTTCCTTTTCTGAGGTGTCTGCTATCCATGTTCCTCAAAACATTATCGTAAAGATGAAAAACATTCACCACAGCCTCAGAAGGATTTAAAAATTTGCACAATGTTTCAAGAGGATAAATGTGACCTATTAGTCAAGAATACTTTTCAACAGTAATTTTCAACAAATTGGTTTGTTTTCCACTACTGTATAATATCCGAGTTTTTTCTTTCTTGTTAGAACTAGTCAATTTTTGAGACTGAGTGGGGAAAGAAAGGAAAAACAAAGAAAGAAGAGTGTAATTGTTAAAAGCAGCTCAAGTGCACACAGCTCAGGTTTTGATCATTTTCCATGCTGTCACCATTTTTATTCTTGGTGTTGCTCTTTCTGTGGAAGAAGCTAGCAAAGCCTTGTTTACTACAAATGCCTTTTCCTAGGGCCCTCTGTGAGTCCCTGATGTTTAGTCACAAGCTGTGCAGGAGCAAATGTCCATTTCCAAATTACTTTTTTTTAAATTCCAATTCAAAAATCTGCAGCCACTTAAACCTCACCTGGCCGGCACTGCTCACACCCACACAAACAGGACATTGTTATCTGCTCATCGTGTTTGAAAACCATGTCTGAACTTGTGTGTTGAAAAAAACAATAACAATCCATGTGAATTTCGCTCTAGGACACACTTTTTTGGAGTGGCCTGCAACGTGTTTTTTGTTAATACACACAGAACAGGAGCAGTGTAGATTTTAAAATTAGGATGGGTGCGCAGAATCACAGAATGGTGGGGGTTGGAAGGGACCTTTGAAGATCATCTAGTCCAACCCCCCAGCTAGAGCACGATCACTGAGAGCAGATCCCACAGGAACACGTCCAGGCGGGTTTTAAATGTCTCCTGAGACTTAAAGGAGGTTAATGTCACTTCCTCAGGGCATTGCAGTTCTTTCTTAACATTGTTTTGGGAGTTGGCTACCGCAGGTATTGGCCATTCAAGTTCTTAATCACGGAATCTCAAAGTGCCAGTCTCTTATACCTTTCTTATGCTAGGTTGTAGCTGTGTTAGAAAAGCAGACAGTAAGTCAACCTGAAAAAGTTGTACACCAAAAGGAAAAGCAGTGATTCCAGTTTCAATGGATAACACCAGATGCAACACAGAACAACTCATAGAGGACATGGTAATAGACTCTGGAACCATACCTGGTACCCACAGATTCCAAGGCCAGAAGTAGAAGGAGCTACTGAGAGGTCCTGCAGCTGGGGGGTGTCTGAATCATTGACATGTTGTTCAGGATACTTTGGTCATTTAGTCTTCAGACTGCCCTCATATAACTGATAGAAGCACAGTACCATCAAAACTGGATATGGTCTCTGGAGATGTTTAAAACCTGCCTGGACATGTCCCTGGGTGACTTGGTCTAGGTGATCCTGCTGTGGCAGGGGGATTGGACTAGATGATCTTTTGAGGTCCTTTCCAATCCATAATGATTCTATGATTCTGTCATCTTTTCTAGGACATTTTTTGCCTCTCAGTAACACTCTGGCAGGCAAACAGGCCTGGAGAAGTACATAACCACTCCCTACTTCAGACTGCACTTCTCTAGATTAATTATTCCCCAGTTATGTTTTTCCTAGGTATGAGAGGAATGTTTTTTCACATATTCAGGTAGGATCATACAGGTCCAGTTTACCCCGTTTCATATATATAAATAGATCTAAGTGTGGAGCTGCTTTTCTTCATTTGTACAGTCAGCTCTTCACTACAGAACAGGTATTTCTTCATCGGACAGCCAAGAGATGTGTTTCATCAGGCATACTTCTACGATGGGATTCCAAGAATGATGAAAATAGTCTTTGAGAGCAAAAGCTCAAGATTGTAATGGTTCACAAGAGCCTCATTTGACCATGTCCACCTCTTAAGTGAGTTCACTTTTGAATTGGCACAGTACCAGAACAATTTGGTTTACCCTGCTAAACTGCTCTCTGTCCTCTTTAAGCAGTAACTCTAGTTCACCCATCAGTCTGTTCTTCCAAGGATATCAACACACAACAGAGCTGTGTGTACACAGCTATCGAGAAGAGCATTCCCATTCATTCTCACCCCAACATGCACACTGAACCCAAAACATCTGGTCTGACCACAAAGGGTTTTGCATGGCTAGTAGGGACCATTTAGTCTCCAAGTCTGAAAATCATTCGAATTAATGGAAGTTGAGCACATGCTCAAGTAGTTTGCCGAATAGGGCTGATTTGCTCAACTGAGACTTATGTCTTTGAGGACAGAGTCAATGTCACCAGCTCAGCTCTTCCAGTAGCCTTATAATAACGAACCAGAGTGTGTTCATTAAAGTAAGAACATGAAAATACTACCAGGTGAGTAAGAAGTTTGCAATTTCAATAGTGTTTTCTTCAGAACCGTGGCTGGTCTTTTTAATTATTATGAAAAGCTCTTTAACAGTGTAATTTTAAGGAAATAATTCTTAACAAAGCTTTATTTATTCTTTACTGAGACCACCTAAAGAATCTGTAAGTGAACAAGTCCATGGGACCAGATGGGACTCACCCACAACTCCTGAAAGAGCTGGCAGATGAAGTTGCAAAGCCACTGTCCATCATGTTCGAAAAGTCATGGCAGTCTGGTGAAGTTCCCACTGACCGGAAAAGGGGGAACATAACCCCTGTTTTCAAAAATGGAAACAAAGAGGACCCAGGGAACTACAGGCCAGTCAGTCCAATCTCTGTGCCTGGGAAGATCATGCAGCAGACCCTCCTGAAGGCTCTGCTAAGGCAAGCAGATAGTAAAGGGATGATTTGTGACAGCCAACACAGCTTCACCAAGGCCAAATCCTGCCTTACCTATTTGGTAGCCTTTTACGATGGGTTTACAGCCTCCATGGACAAAGGCAGAGCAACAGACATCATCTGCTTGGACCTGTGTAAAGCATTCCACACTATCCTGCACGATATTCTGATCTCTAAACCAGAACAATATGGATTCAGTGGATGGACCACTCGTTGGATAAGGAGCTGGCTGGATAGTTGCGCCCAGAATATTGTGACCAATGGCTCACTGTCCATTGACACTGAGAGATGTGACAAGTGCTGCTCCTCAAGGGTCGGTAATGGGATCAGTGCTATTTAACTTCTTTGTCAGCAACATGGACAGTGGAATTGAATGCTCCCTCAGTCAGTTTGATGGCAACACCAAACTGTGTGGTAAAGTCAACACACTGGAGGGAAGAGATAACACCCAGAGGGACATGGACAGGCTTGAGAAATGGGCTCGTGCAAACTGCATGACAGCATGAAGTTCAACAAGGGCAATGTTCTGCCTGGGTTGAGGCAATCCCATGCACAAATACAGACTGGGAGGAGAAAGGATTGAGGGCAGCCCTGAGTAGAAGGATTTGAGGCTGGTGGTGGACCAGAAGTTTAATAGGAGCCATCAGTGTGTGCTTGCAGCTCAGATAGCCAACCGTGTCCTGGGCTGCATCAAAAGAATCACTGACAGTTGGTTGAGGGAGGGAATTCTCCCCTCTGCTCTGCGCTTGTGAGATCCCACCTGAAGCACTGTACCCAGTTGTGGAGTCCCCAACATCAGAAGGACATAAAGCTCCTGGAACATGTCCAGAGGAGAGCAATTCAAATGATCAAAGGGCTGGAGTACCTCCGCTATGAGGACAGGCTGAGCAAGTTGAGGGTGTTTAGTCTGGAGAAGAGGAGGCTCCCAGGTGACTTCTAGCAGCTTTCCAATGGCTGAACGAGGCCTACAAGAAAGCTGAGGTAGGGCTTTTTACATGGGTATGTAGCAAGAGAACAAGGGGAAAGGGTTACAAACTTGAAGAGGGGAGATTTAAGTTGGACATTAGGAACAAATTCTTTCCTGTGGGGGTGCTGAGGCCCTGGAACAGATTGCCCAGGGAGGTTGTTGCTGCCCCATCCTTGGAAGTGTTGAAGGCCAGGTTGGACAGAACCCTGAGTAATCTGATCTAGCGGACATGTCCCTTCCTACACAGTGGGGTTGGAACTAGATGATCTTTAATGTCCCTTCCAACCCTAGCCATTCTCTGAGTCTATAATTTCCATAATCAGATATCAGCCTCTTCAAAGAAGGAGCAACTTGTCAGAAAAAAAAAACCGCTTGTTTCAGAATTTAGTGAGAATGTCTATTCTTTCTTTTCTGTTGATGAGGATCATAATGTGATGGGTGAAACACACAGAACAATTAATCCCATTGGATAGCAAACTCCAGACCACATTTTCTCTTTTCCCCATCTCAGCTGGGTGACCTGGGTTTGGTTTTGGTTCATCAACTAGGAAAATTATTAATTAACTCTAACCACAAAGTCTTTATACTGGTAGATCCTTATTGAAAGGGTCATCAGGCCTTGTAACAGGCTGCCCGGAGAGGGAGCTGAATTGCCATCCCTGGAAAAACTTACAAGTTGTACAGACCTGGAGCTTAAGGCCAGGGTTTAGCAGTGGCCTTGGGACAGCTGGGTTAATGGTTGAGTATGATGATCTTGAAAGTGTTTTCCAACACAAACAATTCTGTAATTCCGTGTGCAAGCCTTAAAACATCCATCTTGATTTTCAGATCCTCTGACCTGCTTTTAAGAAATAGGTTATAAAAATCCCTCCTTCACTATTGGGTTCTGGAGATCATTATTATTTTACCGCCTAAACATTCAGGGATCAAACCAGCTACACAGACAGACAGACAGCGGGTTCCTCCCTCTGTATGTGAAATGTCACTTGATTAGTCTGACAAAGAGTTTTTAGCACACACAAATTCAGATATCCAGCTGGTATAAACCTGCACAGCCCTACGGACATGAAGGCTGGGCTGGATGAGGCTCTGGCCAGCCTGACCTAGGGTGGGGTGTCTCTGCCCATGGCAGGGGAGTTGAAACTGGTTGATCCTGTGGTCCCTTATAACCCTGAATGATTCTATGACAGGTGAGCCTGCCTTGGTTGATGAGGACTGGGTTAGGGATAAGTTGAGCAAACTGGATGTGCACAAATCCATGGGCCCAGATGGGATGCACCCGCGTGTGCTGAGGGAGATGGCGGAAGTCATTGCTAGGCCGCTCTCCATCATCTTTGCTAGGTCCTGGGAAACGGGAGAGGTGCCTAGGGACTGGAAAATAGCAAATGTTACCCCAATCTTTAAAAAGGGAAAGAAGGAAGACCCAGGTAACTATAGACCGGTCAGCCTCACCTCCATCCCAGGAAAGATGATGGAACAATTTGTACTAGAGGCTGTTTCCGGGCACATCAAGGACAGGAGGGTCATTAGGGACAGTCAGCATGGCTTCACAAAAGGGAAGTCATGCTTGACCAACCTGATAGCCTTT
>VXBP01003990.1:477250-567664 GCA_013400115.1 Rhinopomastus cyanomelas
GCTGAGGGAGCTGGGTCCTATAGCTTGGAGAAGAGGAGACTGAGGGGTGACCTCATTAATGTCTACAAATATTTGAGGGGTGGGTGTCAGGAGGATGGCACTGGGCTTTTCTTGGTGTCATGTAGTGATAGGACAAGGGGTAATGGTTGTAAGCTGGAACATAGAAGGTTCCACATCAACCTGAGAAGGAACTTCTTCACGGTGAGGGTGACAGAGCACTGGAACAGGCTGCCTAGGGGGGTTGTGGAGTCTCCCTCACTGGAGAAGTTCAAGACCCGACTGGACGGGTTCCTGTGTGACTTGGTCTAGGTGATCCTGCTGTTGCAGGCGGATTGGACTAGATGATCTTTTGAGGTCCCTTCCAATCCGTAATGATTCTATGATTCTATGATTCTATGACTTGGTCTAGGTGATCCTGCTGTGACAGGGGGATTGGACTAGATGATCTTTTGAGGTCCGTTCAAATTCCTTATGATTCTATGATTCTATGAACCAGCTAATGCTTTAGACATAACACAGCCAAGGGATCATGACAGACGAAGGACAAAAAAAGGTGTAGTTTCAGTACCAAAAAAGGCAGACAAGAGGCTCCTCACACTGGTTGTTTCAGCATTTTTCATTAAGAGCAAATCCTCTGAAGGTGCTGAAGGGATTTAGTCAGGGCACTATCCATGGGTTTGGATGGAGCTGGTCATGAGAAAGGAAGTCTAAGGGGTTCAAGCATCACTGGCATCATGAGTATGAGAGGAAGAAAAAATGTCTGTGTAAAACAAATTGATGAGGGCTGGAAGTTAACTGATCAGCTCTGCAAGTACGTGGATCTCCATGCCAGGGCTCTCACATTATGTCTACAGTGACATTTGACCAGCGTTTATGCTGGACTTTGAGGCCTCTGGTAAGTCATCTAGTGGGATTTCAGAGACACTCTCCCACTGTGCAGCTATTGATGAGGCGGACGTGGCTCAAGCATCAAACAGATACCTGTGACACTATCCAGAGTCCTTCACACACACCTTTGGGAATGGGCTCAGGAAACTACACAGGCCTTTCTGAGTCTTGTTATCCTGATTCACAGTCCAGGACTCAGTGCCAGATTTCAAGGCTTGTTTGGCTTCCAAAGAAGCCTCTGTCATCCTTGGTATATGTCAAAGTAATCTATAAGGAAATGTAGATTTTTTTTTTCAGAATGACTATTAATGTGGAAAACTCTCTGGGTAGGGCATTCGTCCCCTGGGAAATTACGTTCTGGATATTATATTCCTGAGACGATCCCATTTCATTATCAGGCTTTGAGCCCTTTGCTGTAAGCCTGCGGAGGCTGGCTACGATGCAAGAAAAGATGACTCTCACCACCACCCCAAAAAGCAGAAAACAAACAACTTTCTACTCCCAGTTTTAAAGTGTAGGGGGCTGGGAAAGTGAGTGAGTTCCAAGATAGCTGCTCATTTCCCTCTGTGACTGGAAACTAATTGCTGCAACCACAGAATACAAAATGAAAGGGAAGCAAGACATTAAAAAGCAGGCAGCAACAGTCCTGGCTGCTAAATTAACAGAATTCTATTATCCGTCTGCGAGACCATGCTGAAAAGTTGCTGTATTCCAAATCGTTCTCTTTTTTTATGATGGGTAGAGGCAGCATCTTGATTTAGTTTTTCACCGCAAACGTCAAAAAATAAATTATTTAAGCCAGACATATGATATTTGTGCGTACTTTTTGGGCAGCTCCGATTCAGCAGATGCTTTGTATTAATAATATACAGTTGTGACAGGAAATGTGGTTTGGGTTCCTGGAAAAACATAAAAGCTAATTCCATTACTCCATTTCATGGTGCTTTTCCTCAAATGCTAAACTGGTTTTGATTATACTGAAACCTTATAGCGAGAAAACTTTGTCAAGAGTATTAACTTATCGGTACTTATCCTCCTCCTTACACGTCCCCTCATGCTGACCTACATTCTGGGCTACCTGTGAACAAGCCTAAAGCACACAGACAAAACTGTCCTGCAGGAACTAGTCATGATGCAGAGGCGTTTTTACCAAGACTATTTCTATTCTTATTTTACTGAAGAGATATCACGTTCTGCTTCCCATTCTCTTTTTATTCCACATGAACAAAAACATTCAAGACTCTCCTGGTTTAACAAAACACTCAACAACAACCCCCCTCCCCTAAACCTCTTATCCATAGTAACTAGACAAATCACTGTAATTGATCTCTAGAGGGAGTTTATTAAAAGCCTAAGCACAAACGCTTTCCAGAGCACTGCTGTAATAAGCATGAGCTCAAACGAATGCTCCGTTCGCTATCTGCAGTTTGTCACTTAATATATTCTGAGCAACTGACTTGAAAAGGGTTTGGGTTTTTTTCCAGGAAAAGGGAAGCACGTTCTGGTGGATTAAGAAGCAATCCTGGAGTGAATTCCCTTCAGCTAAGTTCATCTACAATGCCAGGAAACTTATCCAGCTTATGCATCACCACATGCAAACAAAACTTTTAATAGGAATGTGTTACTTGCAATGTATCTAAACGCATCTATTTTCCCCCAGTAAACCCCAGTTAAACTCTGAGTTCAAGAGCGTTCATCTGATGATTAGCAAGCCAACAATGGGATCAAACCTTTAATTGATACCTGACAGTAGAAAAGGCTAATCCAGACAACAAGCAGCAATGAAACAACCCAAACCACAAAGAAAGACAAACATCTACAACTAATGTTGTATTTGGAAGAAAAGCAAATGTCTGGAGGTGAATTACAAAATTAGAAAAAGCTGAGTTTAATAAGAGCTGAGCTGAGCTACCCACAATGGAAAGAAAGTGCTTTGAGGTTTCACAGGGCTCAGTCCCTCCTCTCAAAATTCAATCCATCGAGCTATCAAATGACTGCACACTTAACCAATGAATAAAATAATCAGAAACATCACAACAAGCTTTCGTTATTCCATCACGGTGCAGCAACACAACCCTGGGACCATGTGAAAACTAGTGTGTAATTCCCACCCCCCACCAAGGCATCACATCCCTGGAGGGGATTTATCTTCAGCATCATGGTACCTGCCGTAGCACAGTGAGCCAAAGTGTTCGTTGTCACATCTTAAAAGGTTCCAGTGCTATAAACTTGGGTTTGACCCTCATCTTGGCTTAGGTGAGCAAATATATGAGAAGATCCCCTCAACAGCTCAGGTTGCCTTTAGAAATCTGGGAATTGATGTACTGTGCAGCTACCGACTTTTTAGATGTGGCCACACTAGTCCTCACAGTAGTCCTATTTGGGAACATCATTGGAATCACATCAGAAATTATGTTTCCGTACTTTTTAATTCAGACAGATTAAGAAATGCCCCCAAAAATGCCCCTTCTGAACTGGCCGAGCAACCAGGGAATGAAAAACAAATCTGCTCCTCATTCTGAAACACATTCCCTACTCTTACGTACCTATTGCAGATTTTTACTAATCTATACTAATCAATAATAGCTTTCTGAATGAGTCTGAAGATTTTCCTCCACAAACTACACTTCTTGTTATCTTGTGCCACCTTAAAGGGCAGCAGGTGGTTTCTCAAGTAAATGAAAGTCATGCTCTCTGCTAAGAAATTTAATCTTACTCAATACGAACAGTAGAAAATAAACTAAACTGATGGTTTGTTCTGAAAAATGTAGCCTGAAGTCCCTGCTGAGGCCACAGCTGTTTTAAATGGGGGGTTTTTTTTATTTTATTAGGTATATTATATAATGTATAAATATAAAGCTTTTTCAAGAATTCTGCTCTACTGCCTCCATACCAGAGCAGTAGATAGAAACAACAACCCTTAACTCTCCTTTTTCAGGCCTGCATTGATGCACATCATGCCAGACCTCTGGATCCCATACCCACCTTAAAATCATGTGGTAAAATACTGAAGACACTTATAATAAGAAATTACTTCCAACTGCAAACATCACATAGGAAGATTCTATCAGATCCTGGAGAAGAGAACCACACAGGTGTTGAAATTGGAAAGATTCAGGTAACAAACTACAAATCAGGAGCTGTAAGGAGGATTATCTCTTGGGTCATCCCTCTGCATTACTAGGGCATGCACTGATTAGACTAAAGTATTGCACTCGACAAGTATGGTTATAATTGAGCGGAAAGCTAAGTATTTTTCACGAGAAAATAAGAAACACCTGATGACCTTTTCCATGGTTCAGCCTAAACCTCCTTCAGTGCAACTTGAGGCTATTTCCTCTTGTATTGCCACTTGTTACTTGTAAGAAGGTACCAACTTCCTACTGCACTATAACCTCTTATCTCTGTAGAAGTTCAGACACAGTCCTGGGCCTGACCACAGATGCTTTTGGTGTGACACTAAGAAGAAAGCAGAAAGGCATGTGACAAAGACCTCACTCATATTTCCCTTGGTGCAAGTCCACCAAGAACTAAAGCAAACCCTTTGCTCATCTCTGGGCCACTGCAATTAAACCAATCCCAGTATGACTCAACTCAGGTATTTCCACAACACACCACAGACTGAGGTGTGAACATGTCCTTTACAGTGCAGAAGCTGAGAACTTCATCAGCACAAACACTGAAAAAAGCTGACTTGACTAATTTATGTACAGTTGCACTAATGATAGTCTAATTAAATCTAACACTTCAGAAAGGTCAATAAACACTGTTGCAGTTGGTGGATTTCCATCTATGACTACTGAGATTTATTAAGAAGCTTAGTTTTTCCAAGAAAGGATTACCAGAGAGACAGAGCTGCCAATTTTGTATGTTTTACACAAATAGTGACTCTAAATCATTAGATCACAGCATTACATTTCTTCAGAAAATTCTGCTTTTCTAGGAAGGACCAACTTATCTTTCAAACCTGGACAGGGCGAATAGAAAGGCTGTGGATTTTCAATGGAATCTGATCACACGGGCTGATTAGAAAGGAGGTCTGGGAATTTGGCAATATTAGGCGACTGCTTCTTCACTATCACTAAAGGTCATCTGAAGGATTTATGAACCCAAAAAGCCCCCTATCAGAGTGGGGGTGTCATTTGGGGTATGTCTGGGATTATCTGGGGTTTTTTTTCTGGGCATGTACAGAATTATGTGTAACATGTGGCCAAAAGGAAAAGTTTGCATAATTGAGGAATATAAAATATTGCTTCTCCTTGTATTTGCCTTGACAGAAATATTTGACTCTTCTATCAAAATCCATTAGAGAATTGATTAACATGGGAGATGCAAACCCCTGGCTGAAGATTGCCAGAAGCTGAGAGAAACAAGACTGTGCCCTTGTTTAGTGTTTAACCTCTTTACCCAGGGCCATATCACGTACCAGACGTTGGAACAAGCAGATCCCTGGTCTGACTTGCTACAGCTGTTCTTAAGTTCAAACAAGAGAGAACATGGTCTATCTATTACTTGATGGGATTTGCAGCGAACACAAGGAAATGTGCAGTTGCCTTTCTTTCTGGTTTCATTCACCACTTCAATCCTTCACTTTTCTGCCTGTGTAAATGTTCATTAATTGTGTTATAGCAGCAAAGTGAAGGTGACATGGGCACCACTGACCTCCAACTCCTTGTCTCCTGGACCTAGTCACTATTTAGCCTCTTAAATCAGAGGTTTTGGACAGAAGAGCATTCACACTCTGCCACAGCATGTCTTAGAAAATTGGCGTGTCTTAAATAACAGGCATGTCTTAGAATAATGCAATTTTGTCTTTTAGTTGTGTATTGCTCATATAGTTTAACTTCACAGAATTAAGCAATAGGATACAAATGACTACTGTGTCCTGAGAAAAAGAACAAACAGCACAGGCAGCTCCTTGAACAGAGCTGATGGTGAAGATCTCACCATAAACACTAGGCAGATTGGGTAGAAGACTGGGTGCTCTACAGCCACATCTCCCTTCTGGGTGATGGTGCTCTGTGCCACACAGATACTTTGGTATGAGACCTCACAGTGTTAGGTACATACCCAAACACAGCAGAATGAAACTGGGCATAGCACCCTGCAGACCCTGTTGTGCCTCCCAGGGTCCTGCTCTGCCCGTAGAGCCTCTCTCCATTCTACCGCACAAAATACCCAACTTCTTGCAGTCATAGAATCATAGAATCAGCAGGGGTTGTAAGGGACCCTGAAAGATCATCTAGTCCAATCCCCCTGCAACAGCAGGACCACCTAGGCCAAGTCACAGCCACATTACAAGATTTGACAGGCAACATTCTCCGCTAGCTCCTGGCCTCTCTGAAATGCAGCAGGCAAACATCACTCAAATGGTTGACAACAGAGAGAAAAAGCTTTGATTCACAGACTCAGTAAAACCTAGTGTCCTGGTTGCAAATCCACTGTAATCCTGTGTTATCGGAAAGAATTCTCACTCATTTCAGAGTGAGGAAGCTTTCTGCTGTGCCATTATCCTCCCTCGTGTGTGTTATCTCCACTGCTTCACTGCTCCTGTACAGAGCTGCGGCACATGGGAAATCACGGAATCACAGAACCATTCAGGTTGGAAAAGACCTTCAAGGTCATCAAGTCCAACCAATAACCCAAGGCCACCACTAGACCAGATCTCTAAGCACCTGTCTAAATGATCTTTAACACACCCAGAGATAGTGACTCAACCCCCTCCCTGGGCAGCCTGTTCATAGGACTGGAGTGCCAGTGACACCACTCCTTCAGCAAAGCTGAAGCCTGATGGATTCCTACAAGACTGTGCTCGGTGAGCATGTTTTACATTTAGAAAGGAACATGATTGCTTGACTGAAAGGAATGTCATCCAAGAACAGATAATACTGAAAATTATCTGAACTGATATACTGAAAATACAGATAAATGACTGAAAGGACCAGCTCTAGTAAAGAAGCAGCTTTCAGCACCTTTGCTAATGGAATATGGGTCCTTCTAAGGAAAAAAAAAAGGGGGGGTTATTATTACCAGAACATTACCATATGCATGAAGAAGCAAGAAAACCATATGCATGGCAGCATGAACAGGGTACACATACATATGGCAATGTCAGTTTAAGATACAGGGGGAAGAATATTTCTAGGATTTTAAACAAGTCTTAAAGTATAATATGATACTTGAATTAAATTTGGCTGGAGTGAAACTGTGCAATGGCCATAGGTCAGAGACCCTAAATGCAGCACATACCAATGGAGACTGTAATCCTGTTGGGAAATGAGGTTACACACCACCACAAATGTTCTTAGAGGTTTTTCTCCCTGCAAATATTGTTCAGTCTCCTGATCTCTGGAAAAATGGAAATGGCTCTTACTTTACACAAGGCTTTTCAGCACTTGGGTCTGCAGAGGGGAAACAGCACCAGATCTTTGAGGAGGATCAAAGTTTGCCAGCCAGACCTCTGGTTTGGATTTACTCTCTTTCATCACACCCTTGTCCCAGCTGCTTGTTCGGTAAAAGTGTCTCCCTCCCTCTGCTCTGTTCCCTGACCCTCTCAGTTTCTCTGGGAGATGTCTGGAAGTGTATTTGCACTCAGGGAGACTCCTGTTTAGCCAAGGGGCTCACACTTTTACCAGGCTGATCCTCTTAGAAGAGGAATCAACACAATTCCCACAGCCACTGTATTTCCCATTACCTGTGGAATGAACCCCCAAACGATCTTATGTGAAGCACTTGTTTTGTCTACTACTTATTTAGCTGAGAAATCTGGACTTTAGAGAGAAGTCTCTGGGGAAAGTGGCATTTTGCAGGAACTTGCATTTTAATTTAGCCAGTTATATCTGAGTGAAGTTCAGCCTACTGAGAGTTTGGGTTCCCCTATCCGTGTAAAAAGGAGCCAGCTTATTATAAGAAAATAGTTTTAAATTGTGGTCGCGTGACAACCCACATATAAAGACCACACCAAAAAAATTTCCAGCCATCCTTTAGTTGTGGTGGTTTCATTCCTAGAAAAGTTGTGGAGTCAGCTTTATTTTTTGAGTTTCCAGTTACAAGCCAAGGATCCACATTTCCACACTCAGGATTTAACAAAGGCCCCTGAAAGTGAAATGAAGGACAAAAGTGACTTTCTTTTTAAGGATCTGGTAGTTGACAGGGAACTACTATGGGAAACAGATGAGAAACGCAGACTCCAGCTGAGCTGTGTGAAACAGCCAGTCCCTGTTTATTACCAGACAAAATGGCAGGCACGTACTGGATCTGGGAGGCTTTGCTGCCTGTTTTTTTTATTCTCTACTCTTCTGTTAGGAATTGCAAGGAATTCTTTCCTCTGAGAGAACTGCCCTGTCCATACCTACCCAAGGAGAAGTGCAGCTGATCCCACAACTGGGCAGAGCCAATGGGCCCTCAGCCCCACACCCAGCCCATGGGAGGGATGAAGGAAGCAGCTTGGCTGCAACCTGTGAGCAAGTCAGCACCGGCTCACAAGGGAGGACACTTGCAACAGCATGAAAAATAAACTGGCCCTTGGAGAACGTAGAGCCAGCTGGTCACTGCAAGCTGGGTGGGACCAATTCCCACAGAGTTCCTGAACAGTTTCTTGGTTGTTTTTGTTTTTTTTTTTAACAGGAAAGCCAAGTTAATAGCTATTTTTTGCCAAGCAGCTTAATTGAAATAGGAAGAAGCACCAGTTTTACACATTGTTCATACAACTATGTTCTTCCCTGAAGCACGTATCATCTGCAGGCTTTAAATGAGTCACCGGTGTCCTGCTACATCTGGAGAGGGAACAAATTGAAGAGCCTGTTTCAGAGCACTGGGAAGAAGGCAGTTGCTAAGGGATAACTTAGGTTAGCAAAGGAGTCCGTGAAATTCTAATCCTTGTAAATTTGTAGGAACAAAAGAGACAAACAACAATAGGTAGGTATAAATCAGAAGTGGGGAAGGACATTATCTCACAATCTCTTATGGCTCTACATAGCTGTGAAGAGAACCTACAGGAAGGCACTTTGCATTTCATTGTCAGTCACGAATTAAAGGGGAAAAACCCCAGACCAGGCCAACTGTACTATCAGTCAGCACACAGCAATAATCCTGACTGATTAACTGTTTCTGCTGTTACCCAGAATTATGTTCACAGGACAAATTTACACTGAGGATTCACCTGCAGTAGGGTGTGATGCTACCTGTCTGTGTAGTTACTTACTCCAGTAGAAGAACATAATGTGGAAGACCTGAGCTCCTCTAACTCTACAGTAGAGCATTTGAAGACTCTGGGCAGTTACAGCAATTCAAATAGAAAAAAAAATAAAATTGAATCCTTGAGAGCCTAACTGGTAAAGGGAACCTAGAGAGGTGGTAAGGATAGGCATAAAGATTTGCCTTCTCTACAGACAGTTGGTTGGTCCAATGATGCAGAAAATCCTTTGCAACTTGACCTTTTCATGTAGTAGCTATAAAGTGGCTCAACCTATAAATGCTTTTTAAAGGAACTGTTCTTTGAAACTTAACTCTAAATTACTTTTTCTTTGCATTTGTTGGTCACCAATTTCTGTCAGAATAAGGACATTATGCAAAAAGGGGAAAAAAAGAAGCCATGAGCAGCTAGAAAGGCTTTGCTCCACATAAAGATTTTAGCAATAAAAAATGATTGATGCTGCACCCTGGTTTCTGCAGGAATAAACCTGTAGGGTTTTTCTTCATGACTTCTGTAATAACTTAAACACGAGCAGCAAGAAATGAAACTAGCAAAAAGTCACTAATACTGGTTGGATTTTATCTAGCCTAAGCCGACTCTGAGAGCCCACGTACTGGGTCCGTGCCTTCTAACAAGACCAATACTGTGTTTTTCAAGGAGGAGATGTAAAGCCAAGTGCTGTTCTGTTGCAGTTCAGAACTGGGTGGTGCGTATGCCTGGAAAGCAGTTGGAAAAGCCATCGAGTGGTCTTGGCTTGCTCTACTGGCCTCCTCTACCAGCTAAGTGCTGACATACTGTGACCCGTTCTAGAATTTGTACCCAATGCTAACTTAATAAAGTCACACTTGGCAATACCGGAAAAGCCCACACACCACGATAGAGTGTATTAATGGGGAACTGGTGAACTGCAACAGGAAGCCAAGAGGAAGACCTGCAAGCCAGATGGGAAGGAGCAGAGACATCCAAGAATACAGCCAGAGTGCTGAGATAGCTGAGGGGCTGTCTATGTTTAGCCCATATCCAGCACTAAATTATTGCCATTGCTTTCCTGCCCAATGATCCCTCATCAGCCCAGACCAGGGATTAGGAAAAGGAGAGAAGGCCCTCAGGTTGAAATGAAAATGAATTTAATGGAACAGTAAAATGAATATCAACACAAATATGAAGTACACAAAGTTAGTGCTTAGCCTAGTAAGTGCATGGCAGTCACAGTAGATGGGAAAACAGTCCTCAGGAGCAGAATGAGGATAAGCCCAAGCCCAAGCCCAAGCCCAAGCAAAAGAATTCAAAAGATCAGCAAACCTCTTCCTTTGTACTGTGATGTCTGTATGGATGGAGTCCACCTGTAGCCAGATCAGAGCAGCTGCCCTTGCTGACTCCAAACTGCTAATGGCCCTCAGACCATGGCTGGATTGTGACTCTGTCCCAGTGAAACCAGGCAGTGGCACAAAATAGTAACCTTAGTTACTCCACAAGTTGTTCATGTCTGCTTGGTTTTGAGAAATCTTCATTCCCAGTCTTTGACCCTGTTCGCAGCATGTGGCAAATGGTTTTATGCAGAGCTATATAATCCCTGGTATGGAATGCTGTCAGTTGCCAGTCACAGGAGAAGTGAGAGTCAGAGGTGCAGGGGACCATACTCCTTCAGGGTGAAGGAAGAATCTCCTGCCCTAGGAAATACCCTCTCAGGGGAAAAGCTGAGACTAAAATGAACCAACTAAACAAAGACTTGTGTGGCAAGTGAAAGCTAAAAGAGTGGCCGCGTTTGCCAGCCTTGCTGAACTAAAGATAGAAGCTCTGCTTCTGTACTGACCCACAAGTTCTGAACACAGGAAAAGAAGGCATTTTCCACTGTCTACAAATGGAGAAGTTCTGGAGAAAGGGCTTGATGCCAAATATTTTTCTAAGCTTGGTGTCTCAGAAGGGCTCTGGCAAGTGCCTTTAGAAAAACAGCTCATGTTTGCACATATTCACCAACCTTTTTGCAAGATAGCTTCTCCAGACTGCCAGTTGGATTGTGCTTGGCCCTGGAGACGTTTTACTGGAAAATACAACGTGGTTTTGTTACTGTAGGAGGTACTAAGGTTTACAAAGATTATGTTTTGGTCTGAGTTAAAACAGAAGTGCACAGAAGTGCATGAGTGGTGGCTTGAAGTAGAAAGAGCTGGCGTTTCTGGCTAAAGCTAAACAAGCAGAAGTATGAACTCTAACAAAAATAACATACCCAGGAGAAACATTAGCATGACAAGGAACACAAGCAGAGCCCAGTACAGCTGGGAGCATCACAAGCTTGCCTGGTCCAGCTAACAAGGAAATGGAATAAAGGTTTAATGGAATCAGGAACTACCTGTGGACATTTGTGTGTCATTTAGCTAAAAATATTGGTTGGACTTGACAATCTTGGAGGTCTCTTTCAAGCTTAAAGAGACTATGAATTTAAAAAAACGATTCCTGATTGTCTTGGGACACATCTCTTGCATCTTTAGTACCAGCATGTCCAGTAGCTCCACATACAGCACTTAATTTTTCAAAAGGAATGGAGGGAGGGAGGGCTGTTTACCTGTGACTGTGTGGATGTTTCTCTACCAGGCTACGACGCTGCACTAGGATGGGAAGGATTATTTTTCTCAAATCAGAAGCTGCATAACAGTACAAACCCCAGCCTGCTCTGACTGTGAGCTGTGATCTCAGGTTTGGCTTTCGATAGCACAATGGCCCTAAGGTCATCACACGGTGTCTTTCCTTGTCTTTGCAGTGTGCCCAGTTACCTGACCTGTCTCCAGGGCAGATCATGCCCTTGAGCTGTGACTTTGTCAGTTGTGCTAGGAGACAAGTTTCAAGGATTTACCTGGTGCAGTAAGTTTTATGGAAGGTTACAGAGATTTAAAGATCGCGCCAGCTGGTGAGGCCTTGTGTGAACTATGGGTCCTTGTTACGAAACCTGCTTGGATTTGGACATTAAGAAGGCCCAGGTTATTGCAGTAGGTGATCAATGGTGCCAGCTCCAGCTGGAGAGCTGTGACTAGTGGTGTCCCTCAGGGATCGGTGCTGGGAACGGTCTTGTTCAACATCATCAATGACACTGATGAGGGCACAGAGTGTCTACTCAGCAAGTTTGCCGACGACACCAAGCTGGGAGGTTTGGCTGATACGGCTGAGGGCTGTGCTGCCATCCAGAGAGACCTGGACAGACTGGAGGGCTGGGCACAGAGAAACCAGATGAGGTTCAACAGGGACAAGTGCAGAGTCCTGCATCTGGGGAGGAATAACAAACTCCACCAGTACAGGCTGGGAGGTGATCTACTGGAAAGCAGTCCTGTGGAGAGGGACCTGGGGGTCCTGGTGGACAACAGGTTAACCATGGCACAGCAATGTGCCCTGGTGGCCAAGAAGGCCAATGGGATCCTGGGGTGTATTAGGAGGAGTGTGTCCAGCAGATCGAGGGAAGTTCTTCTCCCCCTCTACTCTGCCCTGGTGAGGCCTCATCTTGAGTACTGTGTTCAGTTTTGGGCCCCCCAGTTTAAGAGGGACANACCTACTGTCATGTGAAATTCAGTCTAACCAGTTGAAGACTTTTATACAAAAAGTAGCAGCTGTCTTCATTGATCTTCTCATTTCCAGTTTCACTCAAAAACACATGTCTAATCAGTTTGAGCCCTCAGTTGCACAATCACTGTGATCTGTCTGGCAGACTGCTCCTGCGACAACCAAGAGCCCAAGCATCGCCTGCACGGCGCCTCCATGTTCCTTACATGATGCCTAAGGACGGTGCCATGGACAATGCCAAAGCAAATAGCTGTGGAAGGTCTTTGACTTCCTCTGTATGGATCAGCAGCAGATCTTCTGGTGTTGTTTGCTGCAGTCACAGTTACAACATTTTTATTTTTTGTGATGCAATCATGACATGATTCATCTTTTGAGTCTCAGGCTGGTGAGGAGGGATGCCCTCACAGGCAGCAAGGAACAGAACTGTGCAAACATTGCACTGCGGAGGAATGAGCCAGTGGGGTTTTTTTATGTAAACCAAGTAACAGTGAAAACTTGGACACCTGATATCTGGTTTATAAAACGGGTTCCTCTCCTTACAGGGTGGGAGGAACCTCTTAAATGAGAGAATGAAATATTTTGCAGTCACACATTTGAACATTGTGCATCAGTGATGTTTATTGACTAACTGTCCAAGCTGAGCACACAAAACATGAGATAACTCATCAGATGGGCTCCCCTCCCCGGAACTAGATTAGACATGTTAAATAAAAGACATTTTTATGTCCTGCAGACAAAGAATGACTACCACTGAAAACCCATCTATAGCAGCAAGATTATGGAATGGGATGGAAACAGGTATGGACTGGCATTCAAAGTCGAGGAGAAGAATGCTGCTACTGCCTGTAGTACTTTTCCAACTGTAATGACTAGAGAGCTTCAAAGCTCTTCAGGGTTTCTCCTGTACATGATGTTCCTACATGATCATCATAAGCCAATCACTACAGTTATTGCATCAACATCAAGTTCTAAATGAGGGTATCAGATAGTTGAAATCACCCAAACCCTGGGGACTTTGCCCACCTGGGCTGTCAAAAGTCTTGCTTTTGATCCCCAGCCTGTGAGACCACTGCCATCCCAGGTTCACATAGGCAATTGGTACAACAGCTACATGAACAGGTCCTCACCATGGAAAAAACATGTTACAATCCTGGTTTGTGACTCCCTACCAAAGGCCTTCAGCTCACAGCTGAGAAGATGACTGTGCTAACAGGACTCTCCTTGGGTTTTCCCTGCCAAAGCTGACAGCCCACAGGATGGGCCTTGACATCTGCTCCAGTGAGAGCACCCAGGAGAACAGCTAGCACCACCAGAAAAGGCTCTTTGGTGGGAAAGCCTGATACACAGCAAGTACTCCCAGAGTTTCTCTCCCAACCTCTAAAACCTAACCCTCTGCTCAGACTGACGCAACATATATTATATTTCTTTACATTTGCAGAGCCTCCTGAGGCTTTTTCAAAGATGCTGCACCTCACTATTAAACATTTTGGAAGAGCTGCTACAACACAACAACATCTCCCAAACCAATGTGTCTTCTAAGTCTTGCTAAGACTTTCTCCATCGTCTTTTCTAAGTCATGGGGATCACAAGAGGTGCTTAGAGACTGGAGGACAGCAAATGTCACTCCAATCTTCAAAAGAGGTAAGAAGGAGGACACAGGTATCTATAGACTGGTCAGCCTCACCCCTATCCCAGGAAAGTTGATGGAACAATTTATCCTAGACGCTGCTTCCAAGCACGTCAAGGACAGGAGGGCCATTAGGGTTAGGGTTAGCAAGTTAGGGTTAGAGAGTTAGGGTTAGAGTGTTAGGGTTAGGGCTAGTGAGTTAGGGTTAGGGATAGGGTTGGGTTAGGGTTAGACCATTGGATTAGGGTTAGGGTTGGGTTAGGGTTAGGGTTTAGGTTTAGGGGTGAGAGTTAAGGTTAGGGTTAGGGTCAGCATGGCTTCACCAAGCGGAGGTCACGCTTCACCAAAATGATAGCCTTTGATGAGGACATAATGAGGTGTATGAAAAATGGCAGAGCAGTGGATGTGGTCTATCTTGACTTCAGTAAAGCATTTGACACAGTCTCATGCAGCATCCTCGCAGACAAACTGAGGAAGTGTGGTCTAGATGATTGGGTAGTGAGATGGATTGTGAACTGGCTGCAGGATAGAAGCCAGAGTGTAGTGGTCGATGGGACAGAGTTTAGTCGGAGGCCTGTATCTATTCAGTCTATTCATTAATGACTTGGATGAGGGATTGGAGTCACTATCAAATAGTTTGCTGATGACACAAAACTGGGTGGTACCCCAGTAGACTGTGCCATTCAGCGGGACCTGGACAGGCTGGAGAGCTGGGCAGAGAGAAATTGAATTAACTATAACAAGGGTAAGTGTAGAGTCTTGCACCTGGACAAGAACAACCCCAGATACCAGTAGAGGTTGGGGACTGACCTGCTAGAGAGCAGTGTAGGAGAAAGGGACCTGGGGGTCCTGGTGAAGAGCAGGATGACCATGAGCCAGCAATGTGCTTTTGTGGCCAAGTGGGCTGACAGCATCCTGGGGTGGATCAGAAGGGAGGTGGTTAGTAGATCAAAAGAAGTCCTTCTCCCCCTCTACTCTGCCCTAGTGAGACCACATCTGTGTCCAGTTCTGGGCCCCTCAGTTCAAGAATGACACAGAACTGCTGGAGGGAGTCCAGTGTAGAGCAAGGAGGATGATGAAGGAAGAGAAACACGTCCCTTATGAGGAGAGACTGAGGGAGCTGGGTCTCTTTAGCTTGGAGAATAGAAGACTGAGGGCTGACCTTATTAGTGTCTACAAATATGTGAAGGGTGGGTGTCAGGAGAATGAAGCCGGGCTCTTCTTAATGTGATCTAGTGACAGGATGAAGGGCAATGGGTGTAAGCTGGAAGGCAGGAGGTTCCATGTAAATATGAGAAGGAACTTCTTCACAGTGAGGGTGACCTAGCACTGGAACAGGCTGCCCAGGCGTGTTGTGGAGTCTCCTTCTCTGGAGATGTTTAAAGCCCACCTGGATGTGTTCCTGTGCGACTTGTTCTAGGTGTGGTGGAGGTTTGGAGTAAATAATCTTTTGAGGTCCTTTCCAATCCCTAATGCTCTGTGATTCTGTGATTCTGTGATTCTTTGTTCTCATATTCTTCCTGTGCCCTCTGATCCTCCTCTTAATCACTTTTTTTTTGCCTACATAAGGAACTTCAGACATTAACAGACACCTCATGCTTTGCCATGAGCAGGTTTGAAAACACTGGGACAAACTCTTTTCCATTAAATATTAGCATATTTTTACAACAGGTACATTTCCAGTTCCATGTCTTTCAAATTATCAGTTTATCAGATTCTGCTTAATGATGTATTCTGAACTAAAAGGCGTGTGTGGTTCAGTCCTTCAGCTTCCTGCTCTAAGTAGTACGCAAAGTGCACCAGCGCAGACAGTAAATGGGTAGGTGACATTTTCATAGTATTTTTCCTTATAACATAAGAGCAAAAACTTTACACCATTTAAGTCAGCATCTCCCATAAGGCCAAAACACAACCCTGAAAATTCAGTGAACTTCTGAGGATATTAAACACGGCAGCTAAGATTTCAGCCAAACAATGCAGCCATTTTGAGCAGAGCTTTCCCACAGAGAAAGGTTCACTGGGGCCCAGCTGGCTGTTTTGACTTCAGACACTGACTCAGGGATTGGAAAGCTGGACACCAAGGGTGGAGCAGAGAAATGATTTGACAGGCGAAAGGAATGAAATTAACCTTTTTCAGCCTACTTGCTGCTACTGAACCTACTGGCCGCTGCAGGGTCTCCCACCAGCCCGGCTTCTGTGTGGTTCTGGGGGACCAGCATGCAAGTGATGGTAATTCTTCATACTCTCCTCCCTCGTGTTCTTGTCTTAAGCTGGAGGGCTGGAAGAAGCTCTCTATCCTACATGGTTCGGTGATGCAAGTTATGTCTCCAGAGAACCACCTGAACTTCTAAAAATCCATCATGTTTTCAGAACTTATTTCCTCGCACTTGACGTTGATTCTCAACGGGGTTTTTTGAGGGGGGTTGGGGGTTTTTTTTTGAAGAAAAGTGGACATGCCTTCTGCTGGTACCTCCACAGAAGCAGAGCTATCTCCAAGGCATCTTCCTTACAAGGACTAACACTTGCTCCCTCGCTGTTATATCCACAGCACCTACTGGTGTGCAGGAGGCGAGCAGACACCTTGTTGTGGGTTTACAGCCATCTCCTTGCGGTGCATTCCTGCTGCTGGCAGGATTCTGCTGACTTTACGCTTCCTTAACTCCCTATAAGATCAGCAACCACTTTGCCTTCACTGAGATCATAATCCTGGAGCCTCCAAGAGGGAATATTGGCAGCAGTGCCAAACCGCTTGGCATTCTGTGTTTGGAAGGCTGGTGTGTGTGGTGAAGCCCAGTAACTCAGGATGTCTTTATTGCTGCAGCGTGACTGTGACAGGACCAGCTACCCTCCCAGTACCCAGCTGGGGAGCACAGGCTGCAATGGGTGTGAAGCCCCATTTGCAAAGAGTGTTGAGATCCTTCAGAGAGACAAACAATTGTTTCCACAGAGTTATTGTTCTCTGACAAGAATTACAACTTCTACAACTGAGAACTAGGAGCTTTCAACAGAGATTTCTGTCTTAGCCTCTCTCTTCTCGCTAGTGAAGTAATATTTTTTGGGGGGGGGCGGGGACTGGGAAGCCTCAAAGGCATTATTAGTAACATGTTTTCTTTCCTCTTCCTAAAGCCCCACTTCTCAGCTTTCTTTCACTCTCCAGTCTCAAGTTAGTGAGCGCTGACAAATACTATCAACACATCCTGACACAGAGTAAAGTTCTGTCTAGAGCCGTTTCGCTCCCTCAAAACACGTTGAACTAGGAAAGCTGCAGAAGAAGCGGGGGTGGGGGGAAGAAAGAGAGCAATGAGAAACAGCTCCAAACATAACATAAAAGGTCTTGCCTTAAGACCATGGATTTCCTTTTTGGTACTTTCAAAGAATGTGCCTTTAGTTCTCCTTGGCTGTGTGACCAACAGTTGTGGGGTGTGTCTGTGGTTTTCTTCTCTGAACAGTAACTCTATTGTTCAGAAACTGCAGCCAATTTATGGAGAGAGGTGGAATGTTTATGTAACTCACTTTGCTTTAGACAAGAAATTAAAAAAATAAAATAAAATAAAAAAGAGTGGTGGAGGAAGGCCAGTCAAAACAGGATTTTTCTTCCTTTCTGGACACAGATGTTGAGAAGGAAAAAAAGCCAGCTCTGTCTTCGCATTAAGCTAAGCAGCATTTCCATTTTTAGATGCTCTTTTTTAATTAAGTAGGTCAGAAATACAAAATCGAGCCATTAGATCAGTGCTGTAATTTACTTCTTTCAAAATGTGCCATGCTCGAGAGCGGCTCTGTTGACATCCTTGCAACACCCTAAACTGAGAAATGGATCTGCTAGGGTCAGATGATACCACTTCTGCCCAGACTGCCGTGTCCTGAACATAGAGTTGGCAAAGACTGCTAGACTGCAGATGGCGAGTGTCTCTTCGTAACTAGACGAGTTTCCAGCCGTTTCCACGTTAGCTGGGCTACAAACATGATTTGCAAATTGCAGCCTGGAACGAGGTAGCCAAAAGAACAAACCTTCTTATTTATATGTCCCCACTGTCTGCATTGCAAAAGTGGACAAGTTAGGACTACTGGACTTCTTCTGACTTATCTATCCTGTGTCACAGAATCACAGAACATTAGGGATTGGAAGGGACCTCAGAAGGTCACCTAGACCAATCCCCCTACCAGAGCAGTTTCACCTAACATCCTAAAGACTTCTTGAGCTCTTCTTTAACTGCAGCACCTATCTGAAAATTTCGGGTCAAATTCAGCTTTTCTAATAGGACAAAACTTTGATTCATCACAACGTTTCTGATTAAAGAAGAAGAAGAAGGATCTGTAAAGCTTAGGGTATCCCCAGGTGGGCTCTCATGAAGTTGCATTTGTAAGTCAGACCTGACCCAAACTCACATGTGCGTCCAAATTACCTCAAAATGAGGCTTTGAATGTTAAGAAACCATTTTCCAGCCATCACTCAACACCACCCCAGAACATCCTTCTCACATCGTAGTGCCACCAGCATGAAATCAAGTGAGCACGGACATAAGCGTAGTACGCAAGGGTTGTGGGGTTCAAATTCAAATGTTGGCCTTTGTTTCAGACATACTTACAGAAGTCTCAAAAAAAGCCCCAAACCAATACCCAACATGGAAAATATAAATAGAAAACAGAATGTAGTTTGGTGGCTCAAAACCCCAGTGAATGCAGTGTTCTCTTAAGCCACAAAAAATACAGAGCTTGAGAGGCACTAAGGAAGCTGCCCCCGCCAAAATACTTCAGCCCTGACAGGGAGAATGCTTTCTGGAGCGAGATTCTGTTTCTATAATTATCTGGCCCTTTGGCTCACGAAGACCACCAGTTTGTTGCATTGGACCAATACAGGCTTCTGAGGTTCCAGGAACACACCAGAGTTTCCACCCTGGCCCAGCACTCAGGTGGCAGAGAGATCTTAGCCATTACAGGTCCCACAAACCTTTCAAGGGCTCTGACAAGCAGGGCTGCACCAACACGAGCAAGGGCTGGAAACGGTCCCAGCGACATTATTCAGCCTGAAGCCCCTCCTTGAGTGTGCAGAATGTTTATGTGACCCACTGGTCCAGGCTGAGCTGTGACTGCCTTCCCTCCTCGCCAACTGCAACAGCATTGCACAAGCACAAGCAGAGTCTGCTCCAACAACAAGCGCTTTGCCATATGGAAGCTGCGGAGCAGACATCTGCAGGACACTGGAATTGCTTTTCTAGCACAGTGCTGAGCACTGCCGCGGTGTGTTCCACAGGGACCCGGCTCACAGAGGGATAGAAATGAAGCGTTATTTAGGGGTTTGGGTTTCTTGGTCTCGGAAACTGGAATCTGAAAACAATTAGAGCCCAGTGCCATGCCAAATCGGTTATGCAGTCACTCCTGGATTTTCCCATGGAATTTTTACATAAGAATTGGGCTGTAGTCAATGCAAACACACACACACACACACAGAGAGAACTGTGCTGGTCAGAGGCAGGACAGCTCAGAGATGAGCTTCAGGATGTTTTGCAAATGCATGCAGAAGTCCATCAGAGCCATACTGACACGCGCTGCTAAAGGCTACTGGGAAGCTTGCCCTTTAAAACCTCCATCATGGCTCACATATTGTCCCTGAGAGATGGTTTTCCCCACCCCCATGTTCAAGCGTTGATTTCTTCTCTGCCACTGCAAATTTGTCTCCCCAGCCCACCTTGTACACTCTGTCCCACAAACTGGGACACTGGAGATACCCTCCCGAGCTCTCTTTGAACACCTCTGGGTCATGGCATTGTGGGGGGATGGAGCAAGCCCTGTGCTTTTCCAAAGAACGAGCAACCTTTGATGGTAGGTTGGCTGCTGTCCAGGAACACACAACGAAGAGGCTCCCTGTGGCTTTCTCAGCTCTTTGTGTACCCACGGAGCAGCTGGGCAAAATCTGGCCTCACAATGGTGTGTCTGTAATGACACAACCAAACCTGGTCCTAGCATGGAAGGGAAACACTCTCCAGCTGGAGGTTAAGCTTTGAATGACAACGATGCTCTCCAGACTCCAGCTATAGGAATCAGCTTCTTCCCCTCCACACTGTAGCTAAAGTTCCTTTATTCCATCAATGGTGTCATTGCCCTGAGAGGACATGATTTCTGAGACTCCTTCAGAGAAGTTAAACTTGAGCCCATGAGAAAGAACGAAAAATACAGCTAGTTGACTTGCCTGGAGAGCCAGACAATTCAGTCTTCTCAGTCACTCCTAGTGAGCACAGCCGTGCAAGAGGAGGGCTCTGATTTTGTTCCTGTGCCCTGTTGGTGCACTCAGCTCTCTTCTCTAGCCCATCTAGCCCCAAACCCACTTTGAAACCACTCCCCTCTCACAAGGAATCTCATAGAGAAGACAAGGGGTACAAGTTGCTCCTGGGGTGATTCCGATTGGACTCCAGAGGAAAATCTTTCACCGTGAGAGTAATGACACACTGGAAGAGTCTTCCAAGGAAAGTGGTGGATTCCTCAATTTCAGACATTTTAAATCACAGATCAACAGAGTGCTGGGCCATCTCATTTAAACCGCATTTCTTTAGCTTAAGGGGTTGGACTAGACCATCCTTGAGGTCCCTTCCAACGTGGTCTGCTGTGATAAAATTCCCTGGATTTAGTGTTAGGACTGACCTGCAGAAGAATCCTAGAGGCAGCCTTTGCCAGATCCGAGAGGTGGACACAAGGGCAAGGAGCACAGAGTCACTGCAGTGACCTGGGGAGAGAAGAAAAAAAACAGGCTTTCCTCGTTTCCATTTTGAGCCTTTAGTGGTTAACTCGAAGCTTTTCTTTCATTGAGCCAAATGTTGTCATAATTTTCACTGCATTAATCTCTAGAGTTCAAATCCCTGTTCTAACACGACACTGTGGATGTGAGATGACAAGTGTTAATATTCATAATTCCACGCAGCTATAAACGTCGTGAGGTACAGCAGCTCGCTGGAAAGGACACAACCAAACTCATTTCCTCACGTTCGCATCTCCATCACAGGCACAGCTTTCCACTGACCAAAACGCCTTTGTTGCACTTATTTTGGCACCAAAGTGCTCTCACAGACTCTCGGTTTAATGGCTCCTTGCGAAGCTAAATTAAAACATTCAGTCAAACTTTCCAGTTCAGAGCAGGCAGCTTGCACAGACGCACCGACACCCAGCTTTTACACCATCACCCTGCCGCAGCCCTCTCAGAGCCTACTGGAGTTCCCCTACTGAATTTTTCCTGCAGTCTTCTTGCAAGATCCTACTTGCAAAGTGTTTTCCCACCAGCGGCTCGCCAGGTTTTTGGGGCAGCGCTTCACAAAGGTTTTACCATCTCTGTAACACTAAACAGCATTTAGTCTCTTTCATAAACTTGATAGCCTGTAAGTCTGAGATGCTCCACACCCTCCACATTCCTGCGTCGCATACTAACAGCCTCTTCTGTAATTACAAGGTGTGGTACTTCTGGGCAAGAGACAGCTAATCCTTCAGACCTGCCTGTTATTTACATTTACCCTAGAATTCCTCCTTTGTGCAAAGCCTTGGCTCTGAAACTGCAGAGGTTAAACCTCACCAACAAAATCTTTAGCTCATGGCCACACTTTGATGCCGTTTAATATTATGCGGATTATTATATTTTAATATTAAGTGGAATTGTTCTGAACATACAGGATCTAAGAGCTGGGAGGTATTTGGATCATGTTGGTATCTGGTACAAAACGCAACCATCTGCACAACCAGAACTTCAACAGGAGCCCGTGGCAGGAGGTTACAGCAAACCACATCTTGCAGAGTTCTTGATTAGGAAGAAAAAGAGCTAAGGCTCTGTGTTGCTTACAGAAAACACGGAAGATAAGCTGGTGGACTCTAATTTTGGCCTTGCGGCTTTGCCCAGGTGGAAACACTGACCCCAGGAATCCCAGGCATGAGGCTGAAGGGAGCTGGGGTTCTGCAGGAGAAGCTGCTCTGGGCGTCAAACTGAGGATGGGAGACTGCCAGGATGGTGCTGGGCAGGAATCCTGGGACAAGCCTGGCAAAGCCAGCCAAGCTTGTGATGGCTGTATTGGAGCTAGTAGCTGGAACACAGCCCCCCAGTGACTGCCCAGTGTCCGCGGAAGGCCAGACAACACTCCTCCCAGGCTGGTGCCCACCACATGCACAGCCATTTCCTCACCTCCATCCAAGTCTATCATGGTGCTTCCCACATCCCACAGCTTCAGGAAAACCAAAAAGCCTCAGTCACAGCCTTCATTTAGCTACCCTTCTTTCCCTGAAACACCTCTCCTGTTTAAGAGCTTCTCTAGGGCTGCCACCCAAGGGTAAACCTCCCTCTGAGGGCATCACCCATCCATAGGGTGCAAGAGCAAGGACAATGCTTGACCAATAGCAAGCATCAGCGAGGCACTTTCCTGGTGGCAAGTTGTGACTTCTACAGGAAGACAACTCCAACCCTGGCCATGCATGCCAGTGACAAAGGTCCCCAGTCTGCAGCGAAGCCTTAAAAAGCAAGAAAACGTCCAGGACTGAAGTAGTCTGAGTAGGCTGGACTCAATGCTCCTTGGGGTCCCTTCCATCCTGCTGTACTGTGATTGTGTGACTCCTTCAGCCTGGCTTCCAACTCCACCACCTCAGAAAGCCAGGCAAGCACATCAACCACCCCTGTGCCAGGGCTGAGCACAGCAAGTGTTTATTAATGGGAAAAGAAGAAATGCAAATGGGAGATTGTCTCTGGATTCAGCCCACGCAAAACAGAACTTGCCATAACACAGCCCCAAAAGGCAACTGCTGGCGAAAGCACCCGGCGTGTCCCAGCACCCTCCTGACTTGTGTGAGAGCTGTTTATTGCTGATCTCAGTTTACCTTGTTGTAGGAATAACTGAACTGTGGTGGGGTTTTTAATGGGTTCTGACCTCCCCAGTAAGTGGTTCTGGGACATCGGGCTGGGTCAGGCAAAGCTCTTTGGGGTTTTTTCCAGATCTGCTTTATAGTCTTTCATCAGCTGATCTGGAAAGGCTGCAGACTGATGCACAGCCTCCTTCCTGAAGCAGTCTGTGGATACCCAGCTGCTGCTTCTTCCTCTTGGATCCACCAGCAGTGAGTCAATGGGTGGGGAGGGTGGACAGTGTTACCAGCATTGCACTGTCCCCCAAGACCCAACTGCCTCAGCTCCTCCAAGCCTCCTCTCTGCACCCCAAAAGCAACACTGGGAAGAAAACAAACTCACATACAAAACCCACTTGCAAACTTCCTGATGATATTTCTGGGTGAAAACAAAACCTCCTCCAAATTCAGGAGGAGCCTTTGTAAGCCAAACCACTTCCTTCCTGTTCCTCCAGCTTCACCTGCTTCCCATGCTTGATGCAGTGAAAAATCCCACAAGCAGCTCATCTATTCATACCCAGGAACCGCTCGTGTTACTAACATGAATAATCTGGGTGCAAAACCATATCCTATCACATTCAGCGCAGGAAGCACAAGAAAAAGTATCGCTTTTTATGCAAAAAGCTGAATTCTTTCGTCTTCAGGCCCTGCATGTGGAATGCTAAATCTGTGAGGGAATCCTGAGTTAGCCTACTCGTTTGTTAGAAGCCTCTGGAAATGTGGCAAGGAGCAAGGAATTGGTGATAGGAATGTTTGGAAAGTTATGGGGAGGGCTCTGCTTCTGCAGTGCATGAGCGCTGGTCCATGTGTATGGAAATTAACCACCAGAGAGAAGCCTGTTTTGAAGGAAAAGAGAGATGTGAAACTGGCGGTGAAATACAAATGGGCAACGGATACTCTCATGAGAAGATATCTGTCCATGGCTTGAGTCAGAGGATGGAGGCAGCAAATTTCAGTTCACATTCTGTTACGTTTCTCTCCCCTCTCTGTGTCCTTTCAGTTTACTGTTGGTGGCCCTTTTGCCATCACCACATTCTTCTATTTACAGACAAGGGAGCAGCACCAAACAAGGCGAGGGCACCAGTACACTCTGCTTTCCTTTGCACCTTCTCCACAAGAGAGAAAGACCAAGAGGCCACAGCTCGTCAGACATTTCATTGCCTGGGAACCCATCGATCCAAAACTCAACATCATTTGCCATGCACTTCAAGTTTACGACCAGCAGACTGGTGCAGAAGTAATTGCTATGCAAGAGCGTGCAGTGTCAGGGGGTTGCTAACACATCTACGATAATCTTCTAGAGGGACAAAACCAAACTGTAGCTCCAAGGAGTCAGTTTTAGCCTAAAAAAGATCTGGACTTTCTTCTGGCCACCTCTGTCTTCATCACACCCAAGTTCCAACTTCTGCACATATCAAGAAATGGTGGAGGAGGATGCCAGGGGAAAAAAAAAGGAATGAGATTAAATCAGCCCCCACTCACACTCCCCTTTGCACTCAAGGGATCCAAAGCTGTTTGTAATTGCCAGTCACTGTGGCTGCTCTGCAAAAGAACCTGTTCAGCTTCACTATCTCAATCTCTTGGCAGCAGCTTCTACAGCAGCCTAAAGCAGGAACAAAGAGGCTGCGTTTCAGATCTGCCCATTGTAGAGATGCAAAGTCTGGACCTGGATCCAAATCTCTGCCTGCAGAGTCCTGGCTCCCAGCCCCACGGGCTGATGTAATTTTGGATTAAAACCCATCGGTTTGTCCTCTTCTAGAGGATGCAAAATTTCACAAGTTAGAGGCTTAACAAATGGTCTGAGCAGGGATTTTGCAACCAACATGTGATGATTAACTGTAGGTTCACAGAGATTAAAGGTGGGAAAGAGCTGTTAGATCACTGCAGCCCTATGGCAGTTGCAAGGTTGTTGGTTGCAGTGTCTCACTTTCCACACCTTGTTCCGGCTGGTTTTGAGTGGCTCGAGCAAAGGCTCTCCCAGCTTCTTTCTGGAGGCTGTTCCACACTCAAGTAGATCTTGCTGACATTTATCATAGAATCATTAAGGTTGGAAGAGCTCATCCAGTCCATCAACCCAACATCACCATGCCCACTACACTGTGTTCCCCAGAACCACATCCATGCTTGTTTTTTTTTTAACACTTCCAGGGATGGCAACTCCACCACCATCCTGGACAGTCAGTTTACTTGATGTTTAATTTCACCTTGCTGCATTCTATAGCCAAGAGCCATGTTTAAGCCCCTTTTCCCCATCAGTGTCTTTGTGTTGGTGTTTTCTGCCCTTGTGCCAGCTCATAATTCACATCTACATTTCCATTGGCCCCCCATTTCCCGTGATGGAGACCAGTTGAGAGCAAAGAGCACCCTTCCATGCGTGCTGTGACCTTTCCAACCTCCATTAGAGCAACCTCATCTTTCTTTGGATATTCCAGACATTATCTCTCTAGTTTGACTTGTCATGTCATTTTCTGCTCCTGTTTTTGACTCTCCGTGAGGTGCCAGCAGGACGGAGAGCAGGACCCACCAATTAATCAGATGTAAAGACACAAGGAAGGCTTTCTCGAGATAATTGGTTGTGACAGGTCAGTAGAACAGGAGATGGAGTCAGACTTGACCTAAGGCCCCGTGGGTGGCTGGAGGTCAGTTCCTGCTCTGACTCTGATCCCCAGGTTTTTCAGTCTGTGCCCTGGGGTTGGGCTGAAGCCCTGCAGGAGGCACTGATGAAAGGAGAGCTTGGTTCGCTCGTAACGTACAGAGCGCCATGCTGCAAATAACTTCAGAGACTGAGGCTGGGAAAAACACGTTCCTCTCTCCAGGTCATGTTAATGGAATATTTTCTGCTGGAGAGGGATCAAACATCGCACAGCAGACATTGTCTAACACGGAGAAGGATGTGGGATGAACAAATGCCAGAGCGAACAGTCCTAATGACCCTTGATTTAAAGAGCCCAGAGACAAGACAGAACAAGGCCAGGGCTCCAGGAAACACCGCGGTGAATGCATGAGCACATGTGTGTGCCCTCCAACAGCTACATCCAGCTCCTTCCAGAACACCAGGGCAAACTGCTGCCTGCAAGGAGGTTTTAGGTACCTGCTCAGAGAACACACCAGTGCAGCAGTGATGGAGCTGCACATGTTCAGCTCTGAGCTCTCACAGACAGGAACCACTGACGGTGATCCTAGCACCTCTAAATGTTCCGAGTTCCCTGCTCACCAAAGAGTGAAATTGGAGTCACGTTCAGGCCTTCCAGCTTGGAGCAGGTAGCAGAGGGTATGGTGCATGGAGGATAACAAGAACAAGGTGGTGCTGCTTGCAGAGAAAACTCTTCCAGCACCACAGACGTTGTAATAAAGTTTGGTGAGGGGATTTGCACACGGAAATTCTTTACGAAGGCATTCTTTAACAACTGGAGCTGTGCTCCTACGAGATTAGAGCAGTTAGGTAGAGGTAGAGGAGCTCTGTCAAAGCAGGAACTGCTCTCAGTGATTCCCCAAAGCAGGGTCAGCGCAGGCACCGTGGCCAGCTTCCTCCCTGCTCTGGCACTGGCTAGGGAAATTATGAAGGTATTTCTCCTCTGCTTCAAAGCAGAGGGTCTGGCGGCAGTTCTGCTCCAACAATGTGGAGTTTGAAAGAATTGGAGCCAAAGCAACATCAATGCAAAGTAAAAAAGTCAAGGAAAAGGGTTCAGGCTGTAGCTCAGACACCAGTTTCCCAGATGGAAAAAGCACAGGAGACAACATGCTCACATTCCTTCACCATCCTCTGAGCACCAGAGAGCCCCTAGGAAAGACAAAGAAAAGGCAGGAGGACCTGTGCCAGAGTGCTGCACTCAAGATAGTAACTATATCTTACTAGGTATATATAGGTAACTATAGACCGGTCAGCCTCACCTCCATNACTGCACTCAAGATGCATCTTCCTGTTGGAGCATCTTTGGGTGCCACACAGCTTAGGAAAAAGCCACATCTTACAGACCTCTGCAGTGCACTTTTGGCCTCAAAGAAGGTCAGTGGGTCTGGAAAAGCATCAGGAGTTTCAAGCACTACAGCAGCTACTCTCACTGACCCCAGGACCTTTTCAACCCTGCTTAGTTTCTACTTCCTCAATCCAGATGTGTGAGAAGGAGGAAATAACTCCATGGGTATCCTGCTGTGGTACATGGCCCAGCAGACCTCTGAGGAAGAGCTTGCCATGGGGTCTGCCCCATGCTGGGTTACTGGTCTCAGCAGAGGTGTTCTCAGGCAGGTTACGTGCCTACCCTCCGCTAAGCCTGGCATGTGGTGCTTGAACTGACCAGACTTCTTATCAAAGAGTGGGTTAAAGTTCATGAAGGAAGATTATGAAGTCAGGACAAGAGAAGTAGTCAGACTGCAGACAATGGTGAGGGATGTGATAGACAATCATGTAATCATCAAGGTTGGAAAAGACCTTCAAGTCATCAAGTCCAACTGTCTTCTCTAAATTCTCTCTTGAAATACCACATTTACCTGCTTTTTGAACACCTCCAGGGACAGAGTCTCCACTGCCTTCCTAGGCCACTGTTCCAAGGCCTCACTACTCTTTCTGTGAAGAAGTTTCTCCTAATATCCAGTCTGATGAATCTACACAGTTGTTATAGAAAGGAACAACTCAGTTCCCAGTGGGTTTCCTTCACCACTGTAAAAAGAAACAGTCTGAATTCTTTGGTTTCCCCCCACCCTGCCCCGAAATGAGCGAACACAAAGCATCACCCAGTGTCACTCCCTGCTGCTGAAGCCATCGCACCCTTTGTGTTCTCACAGACACGTCTTCTCCACTGCAGTGTGGAAGGTTCAAACAAGCATCAGGAGACTGACTGACAGGCTGTGCTGGCAAAGCAGAGAACCTGGCTGTGTCTGGGGGCTGTCAAGTGCACAAAGTAAACAAAAGGATGGATCTGTGTAATTTTTCCTTGTGAATCTCTTTCAGCGACGGCTTATTCCAGACATTACTCACAAAGGAAAGAGTGACACAAGATCAGCGGGTTGGGAATGGGAAAAGTATCATTAGTTTCAACAACTGTGTTTCTCTGGTAAAGTTTATCCTAATGATCACAGTTGTGGAGCCTGGACAACACTGCGTTTTTAGGAAACACGTGGAAGTCACGGCTTCCTACAGCTCCCACCAGCATTCCTACGCAGACTGCGCTACAGCAGTGCCCAGATTGTGTCCTTCCTCCTCTTAACGACTGATCAGTCTTCCCACTTCAGGCATGAGGACTGAGCAGGAGGATCCTTTTTGCTCACCTTGCCTCTCCCTCATTGATGAGGTCACCCAGAATCTAAACACCTGAGTGACATCTGTTTAGGTTCTGCAGAAATCCCCCACCACGGGTGGTGAAGTTTTCACAGCTCCCTGTTGCCTCCAGAGCTGGCAGAGCCACCCTCTCCAGATGGGATTTACTTTCCTGCCCTGCCAGGGACTTTCAATCCAAGGGAGCAAGAGACAGTCACATACACGGGTTAGATTTTAAATCCCTCTTTTCTGACAGCATGATGCGGCTCCATGCTGCAAGCGTGTCTGACAGACATCGGTCCCAAGGGACGATCAGCTTTGAAAAACCTTCCCCAGGATATTTTTTGCTCCTTTTTTTGCTTCATTCTCTGCATTTCTTCGAACTCCCATTGTGGATAATTTTTTCCTCAGCCAAAAAAACAAGAGATGAAAGAGAGGGAAGAAAAGGGAGGCAAGAGTTTCACTGCAGCAAGTGAGCAGCCAGATTGGAGGAGGGCACAGAAATAAATGACAACATATTTACACCCCCAGCCTCCTTCTTGGTAACCCACCATCCATGTATAGCCCACTCCATCTCAAAGTGTCAGAAAGCAGCTGTTGGGGAGGCTGGGACCATGTATCTCCTCTCCGCTGGTCCAAGCCCGCATGTCCCTGACCCCCTAGTACACAAGAGCTGATGAAACTTGGAAGAATCAATCTCGCATTCCCTTGGACCAACCTGGGGGAGTCACGTTCCTTCTTAAACACCCTGATGGCCACTAGCCCCTGGATTTATGTGACTGCACTTGCAGCTCAAAGCATTAAAGATTTCTGTTTGCAATTAGAATATTCAATTTTCAAGTTAAAATGTGGGGGAGCCGATTTATTTTCATTTTAATTTGTGCTCTTCCAGCTCTACGCGGAATTCAGATTTCGGTGGCGTGCAGCGGAATGTGTCGGAGTGTCTGCAGGCTGGGAATGCACAGAGCGACGCTCTAATGTCGCTCTTTGTTATGCTAATTGCTTCTTCCCAGCTGCTCCAGCACTGAAAGGGGAACAAAACCTCTCGGTGAGCTTTCTGCTGCGCGGTCCCTCACCTCCGTGCACTAAGGGCTGGGGATGCAGCTCCGCGGGCACCTGTAACCCACCACGATTTAACACCGCGGCTCCACCACCACAGGGAGCGCAAGGCAGGAATTAAAGAGCGATGCCCTCTTGACAGTCAGACTGCCGCCGCTTACATTTTTCTCTGGGGTCCTCTCGCCTCCACATGCGTCTTTCCAGCGCCTCTGAGCAAAGGGAGAAAACTGAGGCAGGGTAGGAAAACATCCAGTGACACCACAGCAGCTCCACAGAGGGCCTGACCTTGGCACCCACCAGGGCAGCACTGAAGGATTCTCGGTGGTCAAACCGATGACAGATAGAGAGTGCCATCATCGCATTTATTTAAATTACATTTCCAGGGTTTTTTAATACTTCATATATTCACAACAAAAAAAAAAGAACGCACTTACCAGCCTGATTACCCTTGTATTGTTTATGTTCCTGTGGAGTTGAAAGGGTTTCTAGGGCCTAGAAAGATATTTTATTGATAGCACATGGAAATATTCAAAGGGGAATAGGAGTTCTGGCAGCTGAGAAGGGACTACCAGGGACCACAGGCAGCTCAAGATGCTCAGAACAGCACCGGGAACACGGGGCAAGCTTGCTAGCCAAATGTCTTCTGTATAAGGCTCACCAGTGAGATGCATCAAAAGGTGACGTTGCCCTGCCAGCTCTAAGCCTCAGCGTTAATAAACAGGCTTTGTCAATGAGCAGGATAAATCCACACAATAAAAAAACCTCGGCTCAGCCTGCCTGCGGAATAGGGGAAACGATCTGGCAGTGGTTTATGCCCTGCTCGTGCTTTAAGGTTTCCTTTATGGCCGTGATGACTGTACAGGTCACCTTAATGTTTTGGGATCGGAGCGATTCTGCAGCAGAGGTAGAGCTCCGGGTTGCATTAGCACAGCTCTGTACTTCTCATTGCAGACACAACAATGGGTTTGCCACTAATTGCCCCGCTGGTTAGCCAGTACCCAGTGTATCACTCAGGAACTGGTCAAAGCAGAAATAACATGTTCAGCCTCCACAGGTGAAATAGGCTGCTCATGATTTAAAAATGAATCAAGTGATCAAGTGGTATTTTCAGGAAAATAATAATAATAATAATAATGAGAAATGTAGGCCACTCTGGTCATGCCCAATGAGACCCACAGAAGATAAATCTGAGTGAAACAGAACATTGGAAGCATGTTGTACTCAGCTGGAAGGGAGCAACACATGGTGGGGGTGTGTGCGGGAGGGGGGGTGTCTAATGGGCTGTGATACAGAGAGCAATCAAGTTTTGAGTCAGAACCAAGCTACCTCATTGTAAGGAATAAATGGACCCACAGCAGCCAAAGGGAGAAGTGGATGGGGTTGCTAGGGACCCACTCTCGTGTGTAAGTACAGAGGATTTCACAGAATCATAAAACAAACTGGATTGAAAGGAACCTTTAGAGATCATCTAGTTCCAACTCCCTGCCATGGGCAGGGACACCTCTCACCAGACCAGGGCCTCTCACCTTCCCACAGACCCATCCAACTTGTCCTTTAACACTTCCAGGGATGGAGCAGCCACAGCCTCCCTGGGCAACCTGTTCCAGTGCCTCAGCACCCTCACAGAGAGGAATTTCTTCCTAAAATCTGATCTAAATCTCCCATCTTGTAGCTTGACACCATTTCCCCTTGTCCTGTCGCTACAAACTCTTGTATCACAGACTCAATTAATGAGGTCACCCCTCAGTCTCCTTTTCTCCAAGCTAAAGAGACCCAGCTCCCTCAGCCTCTCCTATAAGGGAGGTGCTCCATTTCCTTTATCATCCTTGTTTCCCTACACTGGGCTCCACATCCCTCTTGAACTGAGGAGCCCAGAACTGGACACAATACTCCAGGTGTGGTCTCACTAGTGCAGAGTAGAGGGGCAGAAGAACCTCTCTTGATCTACTAACCACCCCTTTCTTATCCACCCCAGGATGCTGTTGGCCCTCTTGGCCACTAGAGCCCTTCCTCCAGCTTTCTTATTGGAATTTAATTTCTTACAGGTAATATTTCACCCTAGAAGAGCAATGGGTAGAGGTGAAAACTAAAATTGCAAGAGCAGGTATTACACATACAGTGATAAAAATGATTTTGGAGTCACAGAGTAGAGTAGGTTGTAGAATGATCTTCTCCTTGACTCCAGCCCTCACTGGCAGAGGCTTCCCTAACTAAAAGGAGCAAAGATGAAGTGGCTGAGAAGGAGGAGGGAAATTACACTTGAAACTTTTTCTAATTAAGAAAGTGAGGTGAGAAGGAAAGACAAAACCAACAACAGCCAAAGGAGAGAACGGTCAGGAGACACAACCCAGCACAAACTTCTCCAAAACTCAAAGGCACAGCATCATCCTGAGGCAGCAGAGGGTCTTGCTCACCCTTCACCCAGAGGCAAGGAGTCTTTGAAACTTCAGACTGCCCATCACAACTTGCAAGTGGGAGTGCTGCACGAGAAGTCTAAGGTAGTGAGGGAACAGTGGAAGTGACATCCCTTTGAGCTTGCTAGAGATGCACAGCCCTGACAGCTCCAGGCAGTTTTCTCCTGGAGGAGGGACAGCACTCATCTGCTGTCACTCTGCCCCCTCCTTCATAACATCAGAATCTCAAATTGTTTCAGGACTAACAGTCTAACACAGACAGATGAGCCTGGTGGCATGCCCCACAGGGGCAAACACTGCTGCAGGAGGTAGCCCTAAAAGGCCTGACCTTGAGCTGACAGACCACCTACCTCCACTCTGCAGTCCCAGCACAACAGATTAGATGCTGCTCCTCACAGCTAACTGGAAAGTGATGCTGTACTGATTGAGAACAATTAATTGCCATGGAAGAGAAGTTAGTTCTCCAGTTCTGCATCTCCCCATTTTGGGGACTCTGGCTGGGTTTGGAGGTTTTTGAACCCAATGCAGACTCATGCATGTACACAGCCCACCCAGCCATGACTTCTCCTCACACTCCCTACACTCCTCAGAGAGGAGCTTAAGCATGGAGATTAAAAAAATTGAATGCACTTACCGAGTTGGACTCACAGCTGGGTCTGAAAAACACCCTGCAGTCTAAACACTTCTACAACATCAAAGAATCAAAACTCCACCTTTCCCCTGTCCTTGCTAGGATGTAAAGCCTAGGGAGAGTGGCAACAGACCAACCATAGCCCCTGATGAAACCATTTTCACCTGATTCCCCGCCTGAGGTTTAATCAACCCTCAACACCTGACTCCAGCCCCTCTGACCTCCAATAGACTCAGCCTGGTCTTACAGCCACATTTGCTTTGTTCGAGAGTGGAGATCTCAAGCTAAAGACCCTCCCAGTCTCGGTTTGTGCCCAGTTCCCAAATGCAGACCATTCTGTCTGGGCTCTCCTCATGCTCTCAGCTCTGCACAGAGCAGGATTAGCTGGGGTGAAAGCTCCGGGCTCCCAGCCACAGCTGAGTTTACAGCAAGGAAAATGGACCTCCCAGGGACAGTTTGCAAACACCGCGGGACGAACTTTTGTAAACTCCCTGGGTTTAGTCATCTCTCTCCATCTGTCAGAGGAGTTAAAGTGAGATTGAGAAAACACAGGAAATGTCTGTGTATCCCAAGCAGCCGTGACCCAGTGGCTTGGCTGTTACATGGGATGCCTGGTGGAAGGTTCTGGTCTCCCAGTGTCTCAAGTAGAGCACTCAGTGCTTCCCCAGCTGTGATCTTCCAGCAGGCTCTGCACACCCTGCCAGGAGAAGCCTCTGGGGTGCTTCGTGCAGCTGCAGAATCACTTACACCAGCACCGAGTTGCCCAAAGGTGACCTCCAGCAAGCCAGAGCAGCCCTCTTCCTCAGGGTTGCAAAGAGAGGGACCAGCAGTGGGAAAAGTTTGGTCCCTCTGGGAGGTTTCCCCAAGGAGTGATGTTCACTGAAACAAACATCAGGTGAAATCCCTCACCCGTGGGAGTCTGTGCCTTTCTCTGGTGTGACTGACCGGCTCTTTCTGTGTTAAAACTTGAGAACTTTCTTTTATTGAGCCTTCGGGCATGAGGAAGCAGCAATTCATTTGCCATGCTGCTGGTGATGGGCTGTGTCTCAAGAAGGTGATGAAATGGCACCAGCTGAACCCAGGTTAGAAATCACCTTTGTGTCTCCACTTCAGCTGTACCCTTTAACCACCAGATCACTACTACTGCAGTGACAGTCTGGGAAGACCATTCAGGTGGGTGAGACCCAACAGGCATCGACTGCAGAAGGGCTCTAAGGCAGCTGAGACACACTGTGCCCTGGTTAGTTGGTTTAAATTGCCCTTTAGATGCTGCTGCACCTCTGAACCAGCTCCCTGCTTCCCCTGCGCACACCAAAGTGTGGTGTGATAGCACCCACATAGCACATCATGGCCTTCAGCAGGTCAGATGAGAGGCAGAAAAGCAGAACACAGAGCACAGGAAGATGAAGTCTTTTCACCACGACTTTGCTTTGGAGGCTGGCACCTCCAGGACTTCATTTCTGTGGCTCAGCCTGGGTTTGTTTTTGCTGAGGAACCAGCTGCTGTGCTGGTGCTGCAAATCAGCACCAGCTGAGGCTACTGGAGTGCTGGTGACACCTAAGTAGCCTGCTAAGCTGTTTCAGCAGATTAGCTAATCCACTAAAATAGTGACATTTTACCAGAAGCCTTAAGTATCTGTGAAGCACAACGGTATCAAGCCATGTGTTTTGACATGGGAACACAATTTTTTCAATTTGAGCGAACTGTGTGTTTCCAGGGGAAGCGAATTACCTGCTGGAAAGTGATCCTGGAGGTGAAATGACTTCTGTTCTTAGCGACAGCAAAACAGACCTGACAACAAACACCTCATTCTGTTGCTGCTTTCCCTGTGTCATTGAAGTATTATGAGCCCGCTGAAAGGCACTGAACTTCATCATCTTCTTATACTCCTGGAGAAACCTGTCCCGTGATATAGAGGAGAACAATCTCCTAAGAGAGGAGCTCTTCCATGCAGTTGTCCCAGGCAGGAAGGCCAGGAACATCATTCAGCAGTTATGTGAGGGACTCACAGGTGAGAGCCAACGGTATAATCTTGGAGAAGAACATTCCTGAAGATTTGTTATGCTAGCAAAAGGTCCTTAGTACTGGAATGTGCAATGGGGAAAAGGCTGACCAGGTCTCCACTCCTCACCTGCCATAAATCAAACCCAAATCAAACCACGCTGTCCTTTTGGCCCAGCCCTCACTGGAAAGCTCAAGGTCTGCTGCATTTCTGGCAATTGATCAGGGGTGTTTCCAACCCCCTTTTCTAACACAACACCTCTGTCTCTTCCGAAGTAGACAGGGTAACTCAGCGAGCTCCTGAGATGAATAAAAGCTATTCTATTCAGTATTTGCTAATATTTTGTGAGGCAGGACCCAGAGAAGGCATAAAAACCACTTATCCATAGGCCAACTCTCATTAGATGGTGCTTCATCTCTTACAGACCCTGTTCACGCTCAGTAACTAAGTCCAGAGCTGGTATGGGTTGATTCCTAGGTGATCCTGTTGGAGAGGCCAAAGTAGACAGAGCTCTGCTGATCCATCTCTTCAGCTGGTGCAAACTCAGCTCAGAAGACTCTGCAATGGGTTGTGCATAACAGGCTTGTTTTTGAAGACCAAGGAGTGTGACCAGAAGCGTGAGCTGTTGTGTGGCTGGGGCAGTGTGTGGCCAGGCTGTATGTGCAAGTCTGTGGAGAAGTTTGTTGCTTCTCAGTGCACTGTCAGATCAAGATTCCTGAACCCCTGAGAAGGCTGAGATGCATCCTGGGCTGAGCTCAAGGTGCACGGCCAACAGCAGTGAAATCTCTTCAGCAGGGAATGCATTGATTATATAGTAGTTCCTTTGGTGAGGGGGGGAAACATGAGGGAAAGCACCCATTAGCCATCAGAGATGTAAAATTAAAATGAATTTTGGTCATTTTAATAAATATATATCAAGGAAATTTCACTTTACTACAACAACACATTAGTATACAAGCATCTAATATTTAAGCTTCAAACATCAAGTGTTTATCAAATATTGGAAAAGAGCAGACATTACTAGACCATCTGGGTGTAACACAAGAAAAATCAGGGCCTTTTTAAAAATTGGTCCTTGTGGACAAATGCCTAAATGATGATCCTACTCATACACTGTATGAATGAGATCCATATTTAATATTATTATTCATAAAAAAAGCTTCTGTCTTGGAGAAATCAGGTGGGACTTACACTTTCTTTCTTTGTCATTGCTCACAATGGTAACCCTCACAAACTCACCCAATCCAACTCACCCGACCATGCAAAGGTTGTCACTGATTTCTGTCCTACTTCTACTCTGGCTGCGGAAAAGCTTTCTCCTGGGACCACCAGGTTTAGTCACAAAAACCATCCTGTCTGCAAACCTGACTGCGGGTGCACATCAGAAACCACCACTGTCTGAGGGTGCAGATGTGAAGCCGTGAAGCCAAGACCCGGAAACCCAGGAGCATCACTCCCCTGGCCGGCCGCTCCCCCGGCAGAGGTGAATGTCACTCTCTGGACAAGAACCAAGTGGAGAGGATGCTGCTTGAGTGCACGGTGCTGCAGGAACAGGCAGCTATTCTAAGTCAGCCATGGCTTGGATGTGGCTGTTTTGCCAAGCACATCGTGCCAGTTGTTATGGGGACTGTGGGAACTAATTAATGTGGTGGATCTAAGCCTCACAGTGCTCTCATTCCAACCCAAACTATCGTCTTCTGGGCATTTTAAGCAGCACTGCTGCAAACAAGTCTACCTGGGGATGACTAAATGTCATCCTCAGCCACTGAAATCTCAGCTCATTTCTCCAAAATGTCCTTTTTTAAAAATCAAACCCCTTACATTCATTCAGATAAAACCGCGTTCGCCGCCACATTATTGATTAACATTGTGCTTTTTGCTGTCTTCTCTTGTCTTACTTAAAATCAACGGCAAAAGTCCTAGAAAACTCTCGCATGCTTTTGCAATCTAAAAGAGAGAAATTATGTGAAACAGAATAAAGTATAAAACATGCCACTGGTTCATGAACTTCATTATACGAAGAAGGAAAAAAAAAAGAGCCTCAGCAACAGACAGTTGCCATAGAAACGCTCAAGCATCGAATGCTTGTTTACAAGAGACATCTCTCTATTGTTTCTTAAATCCCTTCCTAAGGATGGCAAATCAAAAAGCAATTGAGCATCAAAAAGGAAGAACAGAGATGTCTGAATAGGAAGTTGAACTCAGTACTTCAAAGGTTAAAGGTTTCTAATAATATTGATCCACCCCGTGGGTGTCTTTTCCTCTGCTTAGGTTAAATCCCTGCTGTATCAGCGATTCATACTGAACTTTCACGCTGGCAAAAATTAAGACAAAATGTAAGGCACCAAAACAAAAACCTGCCCCGTGTACCAACGAGCCTCACGGGTTACTACAGCCGAGGTGAAAACACACAAGTGCTTGAGCCGCATGTTACTCTGCGATTAACATCCCACAAACAGGTTATTCCTTTATGCTCTGTCCTATTTTGTCACTTGAGCAAGACGCTGAACCCAGGAATTCGAGAGCATCAGTACAAAACGTAAGGATGGTTTATTCCCAGTCCATGACAACAGTCCTTTGTCAGAACACTAGAGCTACAAGGAGTGCATTGCCCTTGCTGGTAGCATCAATTTGTTTATCAGACTTCTAATTCCTTGTAAACATAATGGAGGTTCCTCTTAATTAATGGCAGACTTCTTGGGGGCGGGGATATATAAAACAATATGTTTTCCCCATCTGGCTGACTGGTATTTTGAGCAACAAAAGCAACATCGCAGCTCTACAGACTATTGTGCTAAAGCAGGAACACACTAAGAAGCCTCCACCATTATGGATAGCTGGTGCAGACCACGAAGATGCTCTGCGTGGTCTGCTCTCCAGTCACTTGACACTACATGTGAAGTTTGTGGCCTGGCTGTGTCGTTTGTAGAAAATTATAAAAAAATTCCATTCAAAATAAAATTCTGGTAGACAAATGAACACGCTGCACATGCTTCAGCGGAGCAAGAACGATGCCTCATATTTTACTTCCTTTGCTGCAGCACATTTTGTTACCGGGTAAAGATTCCTTTTTCCTTAAGGATTTTTTCCAAGATTCGCTTACGTTGGTCTTGTCATTACATCCAGTCTCAAAATAGTCATAAAATTTGCCTTTACATTCAAGACTTTGGGTGCCTCTTCCAGGTTCACAGTTCAGGGCGACACTCTCTCGCTCAGGCTCGTTACCTCCCTTCTCATCATTAAATTTTGCCTTTTCCTGATGACTGTGAGACCTGGCGTTGGTGATGAATATTTCGTTAGCAGCTATCTGCTCATCGCTCCTGTAAGAAGGGGCACTGCCGATGTCAAAATCCACCTGCTGGGAACAGCTTGGCAAAGAAGAGGAGGAGGAGGAGGAAGAGGAGGAGGAGGAAGAGGAGGAAGTATTTTCTGTACCAGCATTAACGGAGTAGGGTAGATTTAAGTAGTGACTGCCACACTCTTGATAGAAGCAGCACGTGTGGAGCTTCTCGTACTCTTCCTTTGCCATGCGAAGGCGTTTTCTGTAGGGACAGTCCTGTGGCACAAACCACTCTTGTGGCGAGGTGCCACTGAAGGAGCAGGTGGAGAAGCACCAGTTGTTCTGCATGATGATTTCTCCGTGGATTCTCTTCATCAGGTTGTTGATGAGGACAGATCTCCGCAGGTAGACTTCAGGATCATCAATGAATTTCAGCTTTTCCAAAGACATGTAAAGGATATGGGCCCGCTCCTCAAACACCGAGATTGTCTGAAAATGCAAATGACAGAAGATACGGAACTGAAGGCAACTGGCTTTGTTCCAGGCCAGGACAAAGGAAATGAAGCCAAGCATTTGCCGCTGCACCACAAATGTTCTCATCCTCTCTCTTTCTGAGGCATCTCAAACTGCCTTTCCTGTCTGCATGTCCTTGTAGCTGGGGACCTATTTTCCCTCAGCCACAGCATCCACTCAGGCTTAGGAACCCAGTGTTGCACCACAGAGGCAATCGCAAGGCACGAGTCCAGGAAGGGAGGATGAAATCCAGATGCACGCATCTGGCTCTTTATTTGCATTTGGGGTTTAGAACATTAAAACTCCTGCACAGTTTTTGCTCCAGAGATGGCTGGAGGCTTTTTAATGTAAACAGACCTGGCTCCGTCACCCCTTGTGGGGCTTCTACAAAGCTCTGAAGCCAAAAGAAGGTCCCCTTCTGCAGCCTCATGTTTGGCAAGACGCAGCCAGCAGCCACTGCCTCACACAGCAAGTGTCAGAGTATCTCATCCACTGCCAGTGTAGAGGCCCTCCAGTGAGTAGGTCGCCGCTGCCAGCTCCTTATGGTAATCTTGTGTACACAAGTGGAGGAAGGGAGGGAGGGAGGCAGGGAGAAATCCATCCCAAAGCATCTGGAGAGCAGCTGTTGGCCTCCATCCTGCACCCTGCACTCTACGAGACCGGTGGGAACACAGACCAGCAGGCACAAGGTCAGGAAATGCAGAGAGGATGGGGATTTGCAGAAATCCTGGCTTGATGCCCACAGAAATTGTTCTCCCTTCCATGATCCTTCCAGGACTGCCTTTCTCAACATTGGCAGCACGAGCAGGTTACTGCCCCCGGGAGGCCCTGGATTCTGCGCTGTAATCACTACCCTGGGAATGGAAATAAGAGAGGGGGCAATGCATGCTACCGTAAGCACCATTACCTAATTTTCATTTTTAGTAAGAATTCAGTTTGCGTGGGAGGAGAGCAGCGCAGCACAAAGAGATGCTGCTCCAAATCCCCCCCATCTGTGGCTCCATCATTCCTCCCTTTCCCACATGGTTACAGCATTTTTTGCAGAGTGCAAGTTGTAGCTATGAGGACTGAAAGAGCTTAAAGCACAGCTGCTTTTCACATCCACTCAGCTACCCCCAGCCCTCTGCACTCTTTTCCACAGCCTGGTCCTGTCTGCAGGGCTTAGAAGCAGCACAGCGCCTCGTAAAAACAAAGATTGGCCCCGGCTTCATGTGAATTCACAGCTGAAGCTCTTCTGTGTAGAGAGAGCAATTTTCTGTATAATAAATGACTCATTTTAAATCATATGAAGCCTATAGGTTAATTTGCATCCTTTATACCTGCTGCAGCTTCAGTCCATGAAGCCATAAAAGCCTGGGGTGAACCAGTAAGCCCTGAGCTGTGATCCTCATGGAGATATGTCCTGGAGGACCACCAGTAAGAAGCAGCTGTCAGAGGCTTTCTTCTACAAATCTTTGCCACTAGTCCTCTGGAGAAGGGCTCTTGGCTCTTTCTTTACTGGGCAGCAGAGGTAAGAAATTAAAAAAATCCTGGTGGCCACCTTCCCTTCATCAGGGTTTGGTCTGGCAAAGTACAAAAGCCATTTGTGTTGAGTGGGAGAAACAGGTGACCCCAGATTTCTGACGTGATGCATCTCTGGAATGGCACAAAACCATGCCCAGGCCAGGCCTGTCTTAGTGACATCTTGACAACTGAGCTTTATGCTGTTACAAAGGGATAAGTAGCTACTCCTCCTCTCACTAATAGAAAAATCCAACAGTCTAGCCAAATGAAAAACCTGGCTGAAATCAAGAGAGTGATGTGACATGTGGGAGACTGCACTCACTAAACAGAGCAGAGTTTTCAACACCCTTGGTGCTACATATTCATCACTCTGGCAGCAGACTGGACACCTTCTAGAATTAACAGTGAGGCAGTTTACCACATCTTGGGTCAGGTACTTATTTCCAGTCAACACTATTTCCAGCTAAAAATTATTTCAGGTACTCTAAGGTCCTTGTGGAGTGAGTTCAGTGTTGCTGCTCCCTTCTCTGCAAAAATCCCTTCAGAGAAGTAGGAACCGACCAAGGAACCCTCACCACCTGTGGTGGGGTTCTCCTCACACTTCAGGCGGCTGACTCTGCCATGCAGGAGACCTTATCACCTCACTCCACATATTGATCTGGTTTGGCCTTCTGTCTCCAGGGCTCATCTGCTGTGCTTTAATCAGATTATATCATGTCCTCACTACCACTGATAGTACCTCGGTGCCACTGGACTGACAAGGACCAGCTATGTTCCTACTAGGTCCGTATGGCATCTCCAGGCATGAGCTACCCTTAACCACTTCTCTCCAGGTGTTTGGTTCCTTACAGAACTGAGCCCTTAATGAACAAGAGCATAGAAATCCCTCATTAAAAAAGGTTAGATTTCAATTTATGTATTTGTTGGCCTGGGAACCGTTTGCTCTAATCCCTCCCCTGACAGCTTTCATTAAAGAAAAAAAAATCATTTACTAATCTGTTCTTTTGAAGTTATTAGCTTTTTAATAAACAGGATTAAATACTGAAGGAGCTTGTAGTTGCTCTCCAAGCCAATCTGTTTTTCTGGAGGATCTGCAACACCTTTGAGGTAAAGGGATCCTCCTTCTATTTTCTCCCATGGTAAAAGTTCTGAATAGGTGAGGGATCGTGGTCCCTCTTTCTTTCCATTCTGCCTTTCTGCTGGTCAAATGCTTTTACAGATCTGTTTCTGTGAGCACGACACAAACTAGCTAAGAGCAAATAATCTGGGGAAAAGAAAGTTATTCTCAGCATTTCCATCTTGCAGTGGTCTTACATGAAGAAGCGCCTTTGCTTGTGAAGCAATCTGATGGCAATAGAACAATAAACATGCACAAGAGACAACTATTTGTTTCTGAGCAGACAGCTGGGTAGCTCTCCTAATTTCAGCCAAGTAAGGAAAAGGGTCAGTCGAGTGTTACTAAGCATCTGAAACTCAGAGCAAAAATAAACGGCTATCAGAAAACATACTTTATGTGCACAGCTGCTGAGTGGCGGGTGAAAATCCTCCTCTTCCACATATTTCCTTTTAAAGTATGTGATCTTGGATGTCGTTACAGGATTCGAAATTCCCCTGTAATGCGATGCTGTGGATAATAAATCAGATATGACAAATGACATGCGGTTTGCCGGAGGTTCTCCAAACAAAATACTTCTCATTTCCCTTCGCGCTACAGGAGGGCTCGAGGCGCATTCTCGCACCACCGCAACCAGCCCCGCACCTGGGCAGCTCCGCACGGACCGGGCTCCCAGGGCTGCTTCAAGCGGCGGCACAAGGGAACCGCTGCCGTCTTGGAGGGGCTCGGGCTGGCCGCAACTTTCCCCCCGACCACCGTCCCCTAGGGAACCCAAACGACCCCCGGAGAAACCCATTCACCTTCGGTGGAACCCCACCGAGGCCCCGGGGAGTACCACTGACCCCTCGGGGAAGCCCACCGAGCCCTCGGGGAACCACACCGACCCCTCACGGAATTACAGGACTCCCAGGAGAAGCCCACCAAGCTCTCGAGGAAGCCCAATGAGCCCCTCCGAACCGCCTTCCCCCCACTTCCCACCACCACCCCGCCCCGCGGTACCTACCTGGAGCAGGGGTCCCGGCGGGGGCCGGGTGCGGGGCGGCGGCAGGTCCAGGTCCGGGTCCGGGTCCAGATCCGGTCCGGCCGCAGCAGGGCGGCTCCCAGAGCGGCCCGTATCCTCCCGGCAGGTCGGCGGCTCCGTCGGCGGCGATGGGGCGGCCCAGCCGCTGCACCGGCAACACCAGGGTCATGGCGGGCGCCTGGAAGCGAAGCAGCGCCGTGAGAGCCCGGCACCCGCCCGGCATAGATCGACACCCCGAGCCCCCCGTACGCACCTCAGGTGGACACCCGCGTCCCCGGCTCCTTCCTCCTCAAGACAGGGAAAAGCCGGAGTCTTCCCCCACAAAGGGCGCGAGGTTCCCGGCGCCGGGAGTTTGTGCGCGCTCCCGCTCCCGCGCGGCCTCGCTCCTCACTCGCTGCCCATCCTCGCCCTCAACGCTTCCCTGCCCATCCTCTACTCAGTCGCTCCCCATCGCCTCCCGCCGCCGTGGCTGCCCGGGGTGGGGGGCCGTGCGGGTGCCCGGGTGCGGGGAGCGCGCCCGGCTGCCCGCGGTCGCCTGTTCTTCCTCCTCCTCCACCTCTCCCCTCCCGAGTGCAGCCGTCGGCGCAGCCCCGGCTCGTTGTTTCCCCGCTCGGGCTGAAGCGGGATCTGCCTCCAGTCAAAACACGGCGCGGCTCAGACAGAAAATTGGCTCCGGTTTCACGCCGCGAGTCCCGTCCCACCGGGGCCGAGCGCAGTACCCGCGGGGTACGGAGCGGGGCCAGCGCCTGGCCGGGAGCTGCCTCCGGCCGCCACCACGGGAGGGGCGAGGGCAAACTTTGTGCGAGGGACCGGGGCTGGGCTCATAGTCACCTACTGCTGGGCACAGAGCGCCGAACAATGCGCACAGACACGGCCCCTCCTTCTCCGCCTTCCTCCTCCTCCTCCTCCTCCTCTCTCGAAGAAAGCGGGATGGAGTTTCCCCTCCCGGAGGAAGCCGAAGGAGGAGCCGCAGGTGGAATTTCAGGCAAGGGTTTGTGTCTGGCAGCTGAGCGCTGCTCCAACAAGAAGGGGTAGAAAAAAACCGCAGCGAGAAGAGGGAGGAAGAAATAAACGGTTTGCATCTGCCAATTGCTTTCTTACATCCCAGAGGAAACCACATGACTGCTGTTTTGTTAAGAGACGGGCTATTGGAGCGCAAAAACTTTGTTCCTCAGGTGTGAGGGTCTCCCTGTGCTCCTCACTGGGGCAGAACATGGAGGTCAAGCCATTTGGCTTCCAGTAGCCCATCAATACCATCTCTCTGGGGCTGGCCCACTGGAAGTTATCCCTGGTACAGCCAGTATTTGTTATCCACTCCCCACACCATTTTCACCAGCTGAGTGCTAACACACGGGTGGACTTGACGATCTAGAGGTCTTTTCCAGCCTAAACAATTCAGTGGGAACATTGGTCAAAACAACTGCTCAATCTGCTGAGCTAAGAGCAGGGCAAAACCATATCCCAAGAACAAGTTAAAAGGTCAGGTACTTTGTGGCTGAAATGGCTATCGTGTTGTTAGAAAGCACCCGTGGACTCCACATTCATCTGCTCCAAGGAATCGCTCCCAGGGAGACACCAAACTCCTGATGCTGGCATGGTGTCAACACTCACTGTTTGTCCGCAGAGAATAAGGCTTGGAAGAAACTCGCAGCTGCTTTGGGAAACTCGGGGTTTCTTTACTCATTATGAATCCAGCATCCCTTTGGGGAATGTTTTTATGAGAATTGGAGAGTCTCACTCTTTCAAAACCACATTTCATCAGAAACAGGTCTTCCTGCGCTCATGGTGAAAAAGAAAGGAAATGGGAAGGGAAAAGATGCTTTCTGCGCAGTGTGTCTGATTTATCTTTAAAAACTGAGTCCTCTGGGCTGCCAGTGAAGTACATGAACTGCTTCTGCTGTTTGCAACATGCAAAATTAATAGGGGCAGGCCAGCTAACTTCTATAAATAGCTGCTGTCCAAGCACATTGTCCTTGTTTCCAAAGTGTATAAAAACAAGGCATAAATAATAGAGCTTCCCTCAGACAAAACACAACAAAAACAAGAAAACCAAAGCCCCAAACCAAGCTTGTAGGTCTCCACATGTGTTACACAGATGTTTAGGTGGCACCCGGCTACAACATAAAGGCCACTTTGTAGCACAGGACGTGCTTCAGCACACAGAAGTTGAGAACCAGGCTTTGAAAAGGGCTTGTGGCTGGACATGCTGTTTGGTCCCATCTGATTTTCTGAAGCACCGATTTCCAGTTGATGCAAATGGGTGGGAAGAGAGCTGCGAGTACTCAGCACGTTGGAAAAATCAGCCTCCTCGAAGTTTGACATGGCAAAGCCTAAAGTATGAGGTGGGAATTATGTAGAGAACACTACCAGCTGTAGCTCCATAAACAGGATGTCTGGCATTGCTCTGGTAGTAGCCAACCTACTGTTTTTTCCCCATTAAGGGTGGCAAATCCACTCCTGAGTGTCTTGCCAGAAGCCACGCAGCAAACCAGTGTCAGAGCCAGAAATAGAACCAGACCTCATCGTCCTGCAGCCGTAAGCCTGACCCATTTATATTACACTATCGTATGCAATGGAGGGATTCCATCCAAAATCACACTCGTTTCAATGAGGCTGTGCAGAACAGCACGCGCATTGTTACACTTCCATTAACGCCACTGGAAATCAGGGATGAAGGATGTACGTTTGAGCACACAATACATTTACTATACAAAATTACAGCCAAAGGTCGACACTTAGGGCTGGATCCAATTTTGAAAAATACATTTGGGAGCCTTGTGTGGGCTTTGGTGGTGTGGAAGCCCGGCACAGTTTTTATTGATCCCAGCCCTCCAACCTTAGGCTACCACAAGTTTTCCACTTTGTCAGCCAAACGCATGCAGGGAGAGGACGCCTTGAGGCACCCACAGCAGCCTGAAGGTTAAAATGTTGAACTTTTTCCGTGTGCAGTGTTGCACAGTAAGACGTCGCTACTCCATTTGCAGGGGTGTTTCACTCCCTATTCCTCCAGAGCCATTATGATGTTAATGAGAGAACTGTAATGATGCCATTCACATTATAACAAGCCTGATGCGACATCAGTGAAAAGGGCTCTTTATGCGGTTCCAGAATGCCTCTACAAACCCAAACGTAAATATAAAATGCCGGTGACAATAATGCTGCAGGTCTCAACATCAGTAACAACAAGGGAACAGACTTAAGATGGGTATTCCTTTCCTAACTCCTGGGTTTGTACCCAAGTGCTGCAGCGGTTTCAGACCTTATTGTATATTCTGCAGTGTTTCCATTGCATAACGACATGAAAGAGCAGCATTCCTTAGCTGTGCTGTGCCATTGTTAACATCTGGAGAGCAGCGCTTAGAAAACAAATTGCCACCGTTTTGGTAGATGTAACCCTTCCGACGTTAGAGAAAATTTATGCTGCAGAAGCAAACAGCCATCCCACGAGCCAGCAGGATTCGCAGGCTGCACAGATCCACAGAGTAAGAAACAAATGGCAGCTGGAGGGAGGAAGGGACATGACACGGTCACATGCCCAGACTGGTGGATATGCATTGAAACCAACAACCCCTGGCTATATCACACGTAAATAGTTCCAGGCTACCAATCTCACTGTCAGTTACCTGCTCTTTATGGTTACAGTTTGGTATCGCTAACTTAGCTGGGGGAGACTGGGCTTCCTGTGGGCAAGAGCATCATGGAAGAGGGCATAAAGACAGCTAAATGCATTAGGCCACCAGCACCACAAAACCACAGAATCTCTTCGGCTGGAAAAGACCTTTAAGATCATCAAGTCCGACCAGTAATCCAGCACTGCCAGGCTCCCACTAAATACTGTCCCTCAATGCCACATCTACACATTCTTTAAATACCTCCAGGACTGGTGACTCCACTGCCCTGGGCAGCCTGTTCCAATGTCCTACAACCCTTTAAGTGAAGAAATTCTTCTTAACATCCAGCCTAAACTTCCACTGCCACAACTCAGAGCCATTTCCTCTACTCTTATCACTGGTGAAAAGAGCAGAGCCATATGGTGGAGACACTGGTGAGAAGCGACAGCTAAGGCAGAGCTGTGACAACCTAGCACATGAAAATGAAAGACTAGGCACAGGCAAATGACAAGGAAAGGTGGATGGGCTCTGACCACAGCAGTGGACAGGGAAGAGGATGTTTGGATTCTGTGTTTAAATAGATCAAACTGGCTGATATGTCACAAGTTCAAGGAGCAGGAAGTCACAAACAGAGATGGGAGATAACAAGGGCCCTGATTAAAATGTTTATTGTCTGAGAAGATAGGGATGGAGTTGCAGTAAAATTATGAATGAAGCAGTGGGAACACTGGGGTTGCTGAATCATAGCACACTGGGACTGCCCAACCACAGTCAATGAAAGCAGAGAGGGGAAGTTGCAGTTGGACATTAGGAAAACTTCTTCACTGAAAGGGTCATCAAGGCTTGGAACAGGATGCCCAGGAAGAGGTTTGAATCGCCATCCCTGGACGTGTTTAGAAGTCAGGGAGATCTGGAGCTTAGGGACAGGGTTTAGCAGTGGTCTTGGGACAGTTGGGTTAATGGTCACGATGATCTTAGGGATCTTTTCCAGCCTAAGTGATCCTATAATTCTAGGAAAGATAACCCTTGCACTCAGGGCTCTGGAGACACGGAGAGCAGTAAGGCTGCAACAAGTGGAAAAACACCCAGAATTGTCTGTGCTCAGACTTCCAGGAGACAGGCCATGGGTTGGGACCAGAAATCTCCTCCTGTTCTTCCTTATGTAAAATAGCTGAGAAAACTGCAGTATCTCATTGCACCAGTGAGGCAGTTGCTGGTCTGCAGTGAAGAATGAGGACAGCTAATGCAGAGCCTTGTATCAGAAATGTGTGTAACACCATCTAACACAAGTGTGATACTGGGGTGACACGAAAGGGTTAAGGCTGGCTGGAATAACCAGACTGGTAGGAAAACAGGTCTGTGTGCCAACAGGGTCAATTCAGCTCTTAGTCCTCCGGAGGTATAGACAAACTATAGACTTGCCAAGGCTAATGCCTTTCCTTGTATTTTTTGGCCCTCAATTTAAGGAATTTCAAGGAATCCACTGGTTTTTTTTGCTTTCTCCCCCCTTCTCATTTTCTCAAGCTACACTTATGTTTGATGGAAAAGAAATTAACTCAAAATTAGAAATTGGCTTTTGTCTCAAGACACAGCCCTGCCATTAAAGTGTTTCAAAGGTTTCTCCACTTAACTTCTGTCCCAATGTAGATTGTAGGACCCCAAATGCTCAAATCCTGTTTCTTAAGATCATAATCCAGGCAAATATTTCTCTGCCTATCCTAATTGCCACATGCTCATTCTCTTGTACTTTTCACCTCAGTTCTTCCCAGAAAGATTTTTGGAGTCACTCTGCCCTGGTTTGTCAGAATCCCCTGATTTTCTTAGTGAGTAATCTATCAGTGGGAAAGAAAATTTATGATTTTTTGAATTCTTACCAGCTCTGCTTTCTCCTGCTTCTGGTTACTAGGAAGCAGAACCGAAGCAGGTTCCTATACTGACAGAAAAGAGGTCCCCACTTCTATTTCTATATACATACGTCACCTACTAGCCCATGAACAATGAACTCTGAAATGGTCTTCTACCAGTCAGGGCTTTGCTCCAGAATATATGCAAATATATGAAAATACAGGCAAATGTGCAAGCTTTCATTACTTTCTTTTCGCCACAGGGCTCTGGCAGATATGAGAAAAGGTGCCATCAAGTTTTACTGCAGCCATCTCCCGAGCGCTGCTCTGCGAGAACAATAAAGCCCCGTGGTATTCCTTTCAGTAAGCACAAATATTTTTTTCCAGTGTTCTGAGCCAAAACGCCTCATGTGCTCTCTGCCTCCACCCCGCTGGTGGCTGCGTGGCCCTGCCAGACACACAAAGCTCCATCCAGGATCCGCTCAGCTCAGGGGGAGTTCAGTCTGCAAGAGGTGAAAGATGCTCCCACTGCTGCAGAATGCGTTCCTGCCTCCTTAACCTTTGTAACGGGGGCTGTGACGCGGAGTAGGGACTAAGTGCTGTTGCTGGGACCGGAGTCAGTGGGAAGGAGGAGTCCCAGGAGCCGGGCAGGGCTGTGAAAAAGCAAAGCTCTCCTGTTAAGTAAGGAGCCTTCCCAAATCTCCAGGAGGTTCTCGTCACCCCTAAAGGTACCAATTGAACCTTCTTCCCCGCTTCCGTTCTGGCGCACGGGCGGCACGGGCCCCGGCAATTAGCTGCTTTCGGGGGCTAATTACATGGCCACCTTACCCTCTTTTCTGCCGAAGGAAGTAAACAAAACAAACAGAAAAGTGTTTCGGAACAAAGAGAGGGTTGTCTCCCGCTTTGCCATGTGCTACTTTCCACGAAGAATGAGAGCTATTATTATTCTTTTACAAGTTTCCTTCTAAGGGAAATAAACACCAAAGGTAGGATTCCAAGGAAATGACTCACAAATATTGGCAACGGGCTCCGAAAATTGGATCCAGTCTTTGCAGAAGCCTTTAGCAGACTACTACCCCTTCTCACTGCAAAACACGCGTTTCCCTGACGAGCGGCGCAGCGCTCCACGCGCGTCTCTGCGTTAGGAAGCAGAGAGGCAACAGAACCCATTTCTCACGTCTCCCCCCTTCTTCCCTCTGGGGCATCGCTCCTGATGCCATTTTTAGCTGGAAGCTGGAAATATTTAATAACCGACTGAGTCATCCTCAGGAGAGGCAGGGAAAGGGATGTGCCTCACCTTGCCGAGCAGCGAGCCGCCCCACGGCCATCCCTGCCCGCGCAGAGCCTCGGGAGAGCCGGGCTGGGCATACAGTTCTCTACAAGCCGATCTACAGGAGCTGGCACGAACCTTTATCCTACAGCTGTAAAAACGAGGGGGGCTAGAGAGGGGAAGGGATTTTTTCTTTCTTTCCCAATCCCCTGACAACTGCGTTGAATTTAGCAGGGCAAGATGAGCCTCTAATAATCTGTTTTGCGAGTTACCCCGGCAGACGTGCGGGAGGGAACCGCGTACCCTGACTCGTATTTTATTTCTTAATCAGGAACCCCAGGAACCGGGAATGCAGACACTGAAAAAGCAGACAGCTGAGCAAAAATCAGTGTGTCGGGATTACCATCTGCAAACAGAACAAGCTACTTTGCATATTTATTTCTCAGCTGTTTAAAATTTTTCATCATAAATGCGTGTTCTGTATCACTGGCAATGCAGACGTTCTGATCTGCTCGCGTTGGCGGGGGGGGGTTGTTTGTTTGTTTTGTTTTTGACGATGTAAATCTGGTTAGACGAGAGCGACAAAAATTGCAAACCTTACACTGAATCCCTTTGTCGCTTAGTTCGACTTAGACAGGGCTTTTGAAATGAAAGAAGCTGGTCTCCTTATTCATTTCCTTTGCCAATTCCTATTGAGCTGCTCCAAACGGGGATGAATCGGGGGACGCCGGTCCAAACTCTGATTTTTTAATTTAGTTTTTTTTCAGAAAGTCCCTTTACAGGGTGACTAAAACCAACTGGCAGCCAAGTACCTACTTAAGACTCCAAAGACTGCATTAGTGGAAGTTTTGTGTCTGGTTCAAGGTCTCCAGCATTGCCAGGTAGTTTCTAAAAGCCTGTAATTCACTAAGTGCCCAAAAGACACTCCTTCCAGCAGGACCTCTAAGTAGGAGCAATGTTTATCCAGACTGTCTGAGACATCTGAATTGTGCTGAACTCCAGCCATCGCTCAACCAGTTATAACCAGCTGTCAGGGCTGGGAAGAAAACCAGGATAAACCAGTGTGGTGTCGCCTTCCCGAATCTCCTGGCAGGGTGGCACAGCAAGCTGGGAGGTCGGAGCTCCTCGGACCCCACCTCGCTGCAGTGCTAATGTGTGAACTTCAATCTGGTTGGTCACCCCAGTGACACGAAGGAGGTTCAGCTGGGGAGTGGTGACTGCTGCAGGGAAGGAGCAACGAACATCAAAACCAGGGAGAGAAGAAACAGGAACAAGAGTGGAAAGAGGGAAGAAAGGAAAAAGCTAGCAGTGTCTTGTTGCTCCTAAAAAGTCACAGGTTTTGTATCTTGTAATCTGTGGAACTCACAAAGAAAAGTAAATGAGCTATCCTTAGGAGTAACTTCACTATGCTAGAACGTGATAGGAAGTGTTTCGTTATCCACAGGTGAAACATCACAGTAACAACTGGCTGACACCCACTCTCAGCCCCATGCAGTGCTTAGCTTTTCTGATTTTCTGGGAGCCCCCCAAAGCAGATGGAGCATTAAGAAATAACATCACATTTCTATGCAGAACTTCATATGTGACTGAAGTTTTGAGTTTTTTGAGACTTACAGCAATCAGATTGACTCTTTACTAACATGAGTTTGGATGTCTCCTTGCCTGTTTTCAGACTTCAACACTTACGATCTGTAAAAGCAAACAAACTAAAGATACCTTTTAGAAAATAAAAATATCCATTTTATTAAAACTTTAAAAATTATTTAAGTTTCTGTTTAAAAAGCAGACCCCAAAAGATTAAGCTTAAAAAAAACCAAACCCCAAGCATTTAAAGTATCAAGTGTTGATTTAAGAGCTAAGGGCAAAAGTAATGTCCCGGACCCAGAGAAAAGCCACATAAAATTCTTATACAAAATGCCAGCAGATCACTAGCATTCCTCTGCACAATTTGTCATTGCAACAACAGAGATGTAGATTTCCATTGTCTTGGGGCCCATAATATTCAGGTAAGATCTGCATTTAGCTGGTGCTACAGAAAGCGATTTGTCCTTTTGCCTAATCAGTAGCATAAAAACCTTGAAGTTATTCTGAGAATTAATTTTCCTTGAAAGAACCATTGAGGTATTTGTCCTCGTCAAGGCTGGCACTCGGAGCTCTCTCATCTACACAAGTGGCACTTCCTCTGCCACTGGAAGCCAGTCTTTGCCAGCACTTCACTTGTCAGGGAGTACTTCTGCTGTCAGGAGTTTATAAAGGTCTTATATAAAGATCTGTTTATAAGGGCAGCACTCTCCAGTGTGGGTAGATGATGTTCCCAGGGACCAGGAAGGACCACATGTCTTGGCAGAGTGTCCTGTGTGTGCTCCTGGTTGAAGGAGCAGATAATGATATAGAGAAAGAGGACACACAGGTGTTTTCAAAATGGAGCAGCCGAGGGAATTGTCTCTCCTCTACACAGGGTTGAAAGGAGAGCTGGCAAGCAAGCACTGGGCCCAGCACTGACAAAGAGGATTTACTTTCCTCTGTCACAGTCCAGAAGGACAGGCAGTGTTGGTGTGTGGGAAGGACTGCGTGTTAAGAGCAGGATTTGCTGCAATGGCAATTACCCAAAGCCATTTCTGCTTGTCTGCTCCAAAACCTCCATGCAGCTACTGCACAGCTGTGAAAACCCTCTTGTTTATCCATATGGCGTGTCCTTGACTACATCTAAGCTCCAGGGACTGGGGACATGCCCAAGCTGAGTCGTATGGAGTTTCCTAACCAATGTGAGTAATGGCTGGGGACAGGCAGTTGCTTTAGTTTAAATAAACCTGTGCAGCAATACTTGCCATCTCTGTGAAACAATCTATCCCACAAATGTCAAAAAACCCCCCAGCCATAAAGAAGATGACACAAGGAAGTATTCCTTTGTATTTTCACTTTGTGTGCAGTGTATTGATTGCTACTCGTTCCACTACCTATATGTACTTCCACCTTCATCTCCAGTCGCAACAGCAAAGACCACACATACCCAGTTCCTCTCAAGTAAGCACCCCAGAGCTGAGCAGTGACTCGTCTCTGCTAAAAGGAGAGAGATTTTTAAACTTCACTACCAGTTCATCCATCAAACCACCAAGAAAAACCGAATCACGATCAGCTTCAGCTCAATTATTCAGTTGATTCATTTTTGTCATTGCAATGAAGCTGCAATATGAACTCTAAAATGAAATCTAGACCTCATGTTGAATCTCTGAATAGCTTAGCTGCTGTTCCATGATAATGAATTAAAGATTAATTCCCTTCCCATGTCTGCTTCTGCCTGACACATTCCTGTTTGCTGGCCTGCAGTTACACATGCTCTCTGCATTTCACAAAAGCAGGAAAAGACTTTCCTCTCCCTGCTTCCAAGGACCAGATGCTGCCAGCCCAGCTACCATTGAACAGTCCCTCAAGCTCACCTCAACCCATGAATTGTTTCACTGGGCGCAGCAGGACTGCTCAGCCTGAATAAAGCTGGCAGAACCTGGCCTGGAGAAGAAAGACCCAGTGAGCCCAAAGGCAAACCAAGCTCACAGCAGAGTTGCAGGGTACAGCTCCAAGAGGCAGCAGCCCAGCTCAAGAACAGCCAGAAGCAAGGTGCCAAGTTTCTGTTCCAGCCTGGAAGAAGTTTGTGCAAGGTTATGGGAGGATGACTAGGGAAATACACCCCAGCTGTCTTTAACAGGAGCACGTCGCAACCTCTGAAGGATCTATCATCTCCACAAAAGAATCTCAACAGCCAGAAATAGGGATGCTGAGAAATGTACCACTCAATTACAAAGTAAATTATATGAGCCTCTGGTGTGTGGTTCTGCTCTGAAAAAGCATTAGCAGCTTCTTACTACTTCGGAGCAATGAGAGCAATCTCTTCACTTAGATAAGCACAGCAAATCAGAAATAAAAGGTCCTAAAAAATACCTTGGCAGCAATTCCTAATCTGAGGGGCACAAATGAGTTAAAAAATAGCAGAGGACAGCCAGTGATTGAGAAATAATTTGGTAGGCGAAACTGTTCTGGGAGCCAGAGCGGGTCACAGTAAGTTAAACCATAAACTGTGTTTGTTGTCTGAAATTATTCCAGAGGGAAAATTATTCCAGGAGAGAAGGATAAATATCCTTGAATAATCCAAACCAAAACTCAAATATAAAAGCAAGAATAGTATTTAGTTGCATTCCAAGTCCAAGTCATCTTGAAGGAATTAATCACTCACCCAGGTTTTGCTCTCTGTTTGCTGGAAAGAGTTAGGGGAACGCAGGGATGCTCAGGCAGGGCACTAAAATTAACTTGCTTATCCAGTTTACACACTGAGACGATTTAAAATTCAGTTGATTTTGCCTCCCAAAGTTCTGATCTGGGTCATACAGACACATACTCTGTTTCAATGTTTACTTGAACAAAGGATGTCATCACTTTAAGAAAAGCTGAAAGTTACACCTTTGAATAAAGATGGTAGAACTGGGGAGCACGCTCAGGGTGCAGCAGGTTACTGGCACCACTTGAGCAGTTCCACAGCCAGGTGTAAGTGTAAAGGCTGTTAACAACTCCAGAGTAGGTAACAATACCCAGTACGTTAGGCCCTCTTATGTCTGCGTGCTATGAACTATGCACTCGCTGTGAGGTTACAAATGCCCAGCTAAGGAAGGAACACACCACTGTTTCTGCTAGTTGAGCCAGAATTTACCTTTAACATACAGCATTAAAAATCTAAATCAATGGATTTGCTCTTTTCTAATTCCCATCAATGAAAACAACCAAATCTGCCATTGCCGCTCAGAAGTCATCCTGGTGCAAGGCAGCAAAATGCATCAGTTTCAAATTCCAGACGTGAAAGATATAAACACTCATAAAGTTTGACTTTTATGTTTTTTAATCTGTGGAGCAAATAGCTTTGCATGCATTTTAGAAGCTGCTGCTTTTAGTGGGACTTGTATCGCAGCTGATACTAAAGGTGTTTAAAGGTGCTTTAAAATAGCAAAACGGAATTCCCTCTGTACATCCAATAATTTACATTTTGGGGTTCAGAAAGCTGACACAATTCTGTTCATAGAATTGTTTATCTTGGAAAAGACCCTTGAGATCATCAAGGCCAACTGCGAACCTAACTGTGCCAAGGCCACCATGTCGCTAAGCTCCAGATCTCCATGACTTTTAAACACATCCAGGTATGGTGATTCAACCCTCTTCCCTGGGCAGCCTGTTCCAAGGGCTGATGGCCCTTTCAGTGCAGTTTTTCCTAATGTCCAACCTAATTAGATTTATATCCATGTCAAAATATCAGATTACCACCTACCCCCGTGTCTACACAGGGCATTAGAATCATTATGACATGCACAATGTTGAGAAAAATCCAAACGTTCAAGACACCACCAACAGTGAACATCTCCATAGGCACTTTGCTCTTGTGGGAGACATGACCATAACAAGATCAGCCGTATTTTGGTTGTTTGTACCAAATACAGCCACAGAAAATGCCCTCTGATCTGTCTATCTGTTCACCTGGAGAGCTGCAATGGCAAGAAATGCCAGTGTCTGTAAAACATCAGCTTTCATTCATTTTTATACCATGAAGAGCTACTTCAGTCTTGCTTCTTTTCTTTCCCCCCAACCTTTAGTATTCAGACATATACAGCAAATCCAAAAGAACAGATGGATATGGACTTATCTACCTGTGGAAAGCAGGAAGAAGATGTTCCTCTTGTCCAGCCTACATGAAGAGCTGAATAAACTTGTATGACATTATTCTGCAAAGCAGTGGGATTTTTGAAGCAAAAAGAAGGGGAAAATACTCCCAATTTAGCTGAATTCCGTGCATTTCCGTTCAATCTAGTTCAGGATTTCCTTACTTGCTTAGTGGCTATTTCTCAGTACTGGTGTGAGGGTTATTGCCAAAATCCACGGGCCAGCTACTCCTCCTACAGGTCAACGCACTGAGGTGAAAAAATGGTTCTGGCGTGTCGGAAGGTAGCACTTTGTTCTCAATGCCCCAGCCCGATTCCTGGCAGCACAGTATTTCCGGAGAGAAACAAACATTTTCTGATAACTGTGGCAGGAGACATGAAACTGTGATCTCAGTTGTTTGCATTCATTAAAGATCCTCTAAGACGTTTCTTAAGAGTAGGTTCTCTAACCCCAAGGCTTTGGCCGAATTCCAACTCAATTACTGTCTACCTGAAAATTCTCCCATTAAATTAGGATTGATGTTTTTATCTCCTCCCTTAAACTGGTGAGCAGTGGTAGTTTACGCTGCTTTTCAGGTTTCTTCTTCAAACTGGCTCATTTCAGGTTTACAGTGAGAGTAGCAGCGCACAGGATATCTCTTGACACAGGACTATATCCTGTAAATGGAATTTGTTCTATGTTCTGTATCCACTTACAGAAGGTAATAACAGAGTGAAGAGCAAAGAGAAGAAAACAGGTAAGATCATGTGAAATAACTTGCTGAGAAATGCACCGACAAATAGTTAGTGGGCACATGCAGAACCTGAAGCTGTAAATGCAGACTAGACCATCTTGAATGTCCCTTCCAACCCAACCTGTTCTATGCTTCTGCAATGTGTGAACACTTTTCAGACAAACTGCAATATTTCTGTGTTTTGTACAAGGCAGAATGTTTGTTGTCCAGTGCTCACATGGACTCTGAATAAATCAAATCACTTTGCAGCTTTTGGTCTTTCCATCACAGAGTTTCCTGGGAGTGGCTAGTGTGGACTGCCTGGAATGACAGCGAGCAGTTTAAGTGTACCCTGTGTTTGCACTGACGCTATGGATCTTGTGCTGTTTGTCTACCTTTCGAGAAAGCTTTCAGTGCATTACAATGCATAAATAGAGGGGGTGGAATATGCGCTCAGAGAACAATTCATTGAAGCATTTCTGGCAGTGAAATCACAGAATCATAGAAGTTAGTTGTTGGAAGTGACCTTGAGAGAGTCCAACCTGGCTGCTTTTCTAAGGACAGATAATAGAATCATTTAAACTGGAAAAGACCTTTAAGAGCGAGTCCAACTTTTAACTCAACAGTACCAAGCCCACTGTTAAACCATGTCCTTAAGCACAATCACTCCATTCATAGAGGACCAAATCTGTGTGCAAGATGTGTGGTGGCTAGGTACCAGTAACTGTGGATCTCCGCAGACCTGCCTTCAGGTTACCTTCAACAATTGTAACTTCTCACCTCCCCAGTGGTACTGGTGCTCCCACATTGGTCGTGCATTACTTCTTCTTGAAAGGCTCCCTGGAGCCCAAGCACCAACAGTGGTAACTCTTATGTAGTGATTCCCAGGTCAAGACCAACCTATGTCCTTGAAGCAGGTTCTGCTCTGGGATAAGGGGTTCTAGGGGTGGAAGAAGGGAAATTAAAATGACATGAGCTGCATTAAAAGATTTGGAGAGGGACCTCTTACAAGAGACTCTAGTGATAGGAAAAGAGAATCACAGAACATTAGGGATTGGAAGAGACTACAAAAGATCATCTAGTCCAATCCCCCTGCCACAGCAGGATCACCTAGACCAAGCCACACAGGAACATATCCAGGTGGGTTTTAAATGCCTCCAGAGAAGAAGACTCCACAACCTCTCTGGATAGCCTGTTATAGTGCTCTGTCACTCTCACTGTGAAGAAGTTCCTTCTGATATTTATATGCAACCTGCTATGTTCCAGTGAAACCCCTCCCTGTGAGGGTGCTGAGGCACTGGAACAGTTTACTCAGGGAGGTTGTGGCTGCTCCATCTCTGGAAGTGTCAAAGGGCAGGTTGGATGGGACTCTGGGCAACATGGCTTGGTCACAGGTGTCCCTGCCCACGGCAGGAGGTTGGGACTGGGTGATCACTGAAGTCCCTTCCAACCTAAACCAGTCTATGATTCTATTAAAAGTACAGAATTTTAAATGACACCTTCCTTATACATTTTCGAATGGATTTGTTGCAAGGATGCACTACATCAGAACCAAGCAGCAATTTGTGTCCTATCAAAATGACTCAGGTTTTCCAGAAGTATTTACATTTTTTGTCTTCCCCTATGTATTTCACTTCTAACAATTTTTACTACGGTTTTTCCAAAATAAGATGATCCTGTTTAAGGATAAGCAGAAAAGTTCCGAGTGTAATACCATCTGCAGCAATTTCTCTGTAGCAACACTTCAGAGAGAAGGTTTCATACCAACTTTCCACAGAAGATGTCTGTCAGTTTTAATACTGAAACTAACAATGTGACAGGTCCCTTAGTGCCTGGGTACACCAATCACATGGAAGAAAATGGAAATGTTGGCAATAAGGGCCAAGTACATCAGCTAAGGCTACAAAGCCAGTCTGCATCTAATGTGGAATGAGCGAGTGTTCCAAATGGCCAGTCCCATACTTGGACCACCGCAACCTCTCCCCTGCTTTATTAACAGGGATGCTCAATAGTCTGGGAACAGCCCAACTGCCATTCCCAACAACAGCTACGACTTCACACTAGATGACAGTAGTTGGCAAGTGTTCTTTGAATAAGTTCAGTTAAAAAACACATGTGCTGGGCAATAAGGAAACGTATAGAAAGACTTCATCCCAACTGTCAGCTTGGTGTATGTGTAACAGATGGGGAAAGCTGAGTGGTTAATGCTATTTCTTAGCCTACTGGCCTGGCTTGTGTGTTCGTTCCCAAGTGTTTTAGATTGTCTTGGAAAACTGCAAGGAGCTTGTATGATCACTTGCTACTGAGGCTTAGCTCTAGCTACATTTTCATGATCTTTAGCCTAGCCAACTGATTTGGGACTTTCTAAAATAGCTGATAAAAAGCATTTTCTTGTAGCTACTTTAGAAAAACCAACCCAAAACCTCATGAATGATCTTTTATGTTCTGTATTTCTCTGCTTCAGTAAGAATGCCAGACATTTGCTAGTGAAGGCATTAATTAGCAGAGGCTTGTGTGACTGACATTTCAGTCTATTTCTCGGCACAGGCAAATGAAAATGTTTGAGATAATGGAAATGTGCACTTAACTCTCTTAAACAAATGGGGTACAAATCTGGTTTCCTTTGGTGCATTTGAGCCTGATCCCTTTCTGAACTGTTGAACTGGTGCCGCAGAACCTGATACCACACGATATAACTTGAGCTTTGATTAGTGATTATTATCCATTCCACCCTTATTTGTAATGTTTATAAAGCTGAGCTGGCCTCACATTCTGAATTTCTGTTTACGAGTAACCTCTAGCTGTAAACACCACGCTGCAGTGGTGGAACTATTGTCATGGCAGGACATTCTCAACCACCTATGGAACATGATTTGAAACTTCCTTAGGTCATCCAGGAAAATTAAAAGCAGAGTGTGATTTTTGCTTAATATGATGAAATACTATGAAAAGCTATGAGAGGAGGTTTTATTCTGCTTCTAAAATATGTATCACCTCAACATGATCTTACACAATTCGACAAGAGGATTTTCATTATTAATAAGATGAAATGTAAGGCTTCTAATTCAGTGGAAAACAAACCAATGTAAACTACACTCAAAACACATAAACCTGTTAGGCTTTGAACTTCATAATAAATCATTTATCTAAAGTCCAGCTGGTTTGTTGCATGATCTTATTTTATGAGATTTTATTTAATTTCTGCCTTCTTTTTTCTTCCTTCTGTCTTCACTACTCTTAATGCTGATGTAACAGCAAATTTGTTCTTTCAAATCCCTGGGCCAGAATGCAGCAAGTCTAAACACTAAACAATGAGCAGGTAAAAAAAGTGATAGTAATGGTCTCATTAGTTTGGGGAAGTAATGTATGAGTAAAATGAAATGCCTAATCTAAATCAAATGCTAAATAAGAACAGGAATGCTGGACTGTAAAACCAAAAATCCCTAAAGAAATGAAATGCTGCAAATTTCAGCAGGAAAATGCTAAACAGCACTTACCCACAGGAGCTTCTGGAAACAAGTTACTTCAAAGTGATCTTAAATAGTATCTAATGTGGAATTTGCCACAGGAGGACAAATGTTCAGAGAAATTCTTTAAGGGGTAAAGGTGTGTCTGCACACAAGTGATGTAACTTGGCTCTAACCTGTCTGAGGCAACTGCTGTTGTACAACAAACTGTTTAACCACCGAGCATTACAGGGAATTGGCTCAGCACAACACATGGGTGACTGAAATGTGCCACACAGGCAGCTCAAAGCAGAATGTGATTCACAGGTGTACTAACTGGGTTTTTTTCTGTGATCTTGGAGTAGAAATGGCTGCTTGTAAATGGTGATTGAGTATAACAGATACTCTCAGTGTGTCTCAGATACTCACTTCACTTATTCTGCCATGTTTTCACAGCTTCATAAATCTTCCAAATCTTCACTTTTTAAACAATTATCTAGTAATTCCTATTCTCACTTTTTCATAGATCTCTCGTAATTTGGAGAAGAACATTTGTGGGGTGTTGGGTTTTTTTACCAGACAAGTGTACCAAATGTTGTGTGACGTCTTCCAAAGAATACGGACACAACATGCTCCTCTCCAAGTTTCTCAAGTACCAAATATGTACCAGTCTCCAGATGGAAGGACAAGTTATTTTTAAGTGTACAGCCTTTTGAAAAAGCCAGCCTGAACAGCAGCAAGTACTGTGTTATCCGATCTGTAGCTTATGAGGATGAGTCCAGATGATCAGGATCATATAGCAAGTGCAGCCTTCTCTCCACTTTCATCCAGTAGAAGTCACTGGGCTATGCTCCTTTCATCTGCAGAAACAGGAAGAAATGGGTAACTAAGTCCTCCGACCTTCAGGATAGGAAAAAACCCCTTAATTGTTGTAACAATTCTTTTTTCATGTATGCTAATGTGTATTAAAACATACACATACTCAGGCATATCCTACAGCAGAGTTGCCACGAGAAAGCTTTACTATGTCCCACAAAAATCATTAGAGGATAGTGTGGAAGATCTAAGCTGGGTCACCATAAAATTATAATAGTTTCGTACAAAAAGTGTTCTCTTTCATGTTTAAGTCAAACCCCAATTATTTCAGCCTACTTATTCCTTAGAATTGGAAGTTAAGCAGAAGATTCAACAAGATCTTTTCTGAGGAATATATGTGGGACAAAGAAGCAGAGGGAATAGCAGATGATCCCAGAAGAAAACTGTATAAAGTCAAACAGAATGATCACCTGAGTGTGTCTTTATTTGCCAGTATACACATCAGACTTGCCAGAAACGTTATCACACTGCTAATTCTCTAAGCAGAAGATTCATGACATGAACACAGACAGTGAGGAACGGAAAGGGGACTGGGGAAACTCAGGAAATTTGAACGTGGAGCCAAAATGCATGTAAGGGCTAGGATTTAGTAACTTGTTAAAAATTAAGAAGTTTTTATTCTCTTTACCACAGACAACAGTTTAAACGGTTGGCCAAGCCTTACTGTCTTCTGAACTGAGAAGTCTGTTACACTGGTTTATGATCAAATGAATTCCAAAGGAAAATGACAACTGTTTCTAAAAGTGATTTTTTTCTTGTTTTTTTCAAACACTTTACAGCAACTAAATTCACATGCAAAAAAGCTGATTCCATGTACAGAAAATATTTGGAAGTAATCAAAGGATACCCATTCCAGTCCTCAAACTTGACAAAAATACATGTCACAGTGTGATCAATACAGAGAGAGCAAACCAAACACAAACCCACAGCCGCAAAGCTTCAGCTATGCAAAATGACTATTTTAGTGTTGTGGCAGATCCGTGGTTTGAAAAGATCCTACAAGAGCACGTTTTAATCAAACTAACATGGGACTAGGAAGTTACCCGTGCTGTACAGGTAGAGAGAACTAAAACCAGTTGGTGGCATTCTGCTTCTCCTCATCATCAGAAGAGAAACGGGATGTGGATGCAGGAAGTCCAGCTTTCCTTTTTGCAAAAAGAGACCCGGCAACATTAAACTGATCTTGCACGCTGGAAAGCCTCAAGATTAATATGCAGTAGCACAAAAAACGATGAGTCGCTTTTTGCCAGGTAATAGTAAAGAAAACAAAATAACAAGTCTGTGACAACACACAAGTGGAGATACTGTCAATAGGGCCTGACACTTAATTATAAATCCCTCTGGGGATTTACAAGCTGACACTCAACAAGGCAGATGCTCTCACTCACCATCGGAACGCCTCTGTTCACCTGCTGCAGATCAAAATGTCATGTCTTCTGGATTAGAATGACAGTTTCAAACAAAGTCCTAAGACTTTAATAAGTTGCAATAAATAGTTGCCAACAGTCATTTGCTCTAATGATGTTACTGTCAAAACAATAAATAAATAAATAAGCTGATAAACAGATAAGGAAATAAGATCATTTCAATTACTTCAACTTCAAAATGTAGAGGTGAAGAAAAGTGGCTCAAGGAATGCCTAAATTCTGTCATCCCAGAAGGTGAGACTCCAAGGTTGTGTACTTAAGTACAAAAATAAAACAAGCCAAACGTAGAAAGGAAATGAGTGCTGCTATTTCACCTCTAAAGGCTTTAGTAAAAATGCCTTTTTTTTCAAGTGCATGTAATTAGGAGCATGGCTGCTGACATGACTGCAGCACACCCGTTTTCCACAGTTGTTGACTGATATATAAAAATAATTATCTGACTGACTTCTGTGCCATACAGGACTTGCAAATATAATCTGTTGCCACTAAAACCGTGCTTGCTTGGTGTCTTAAGTGTTTGAGAATATACATGCACTAAAATGCAAGGGATTTCAAGTAGAAACAGTAGTTGCAAACTCTGTTCTATGATATAAATTATACAGTGAAGATATACTGGTAGGAAACCTCCGTACAAGGCAGCATGAATCTGTTTCTGTAAGACCAGCAAACACTAGACAATTATTATATAGTATCAGAACTTCACACACAGGAAAGCCAGATCTGTTCTCCAAGCTAGTCACTTCAGATATAGGTATAAAATGGGTGAAACAAGCTAACTGGACTGCATTGACTGACTTAAATTTTTGCTCGTGATGGGATTTTGATTACAGCACGCAAATACAACTCAACCGCTCTGCTACTGATACAGTAATGCATGACCAGTCAGAAAAGAGGTATCTGGAATTCTTAGCTCAGAGTCACATTTACAGAAGCCTATTTTATATTTTTCAAAGAGATCCATTACAGAATTACAGAACATTAGGGATTGGAAGGGACCTCGAAAGATCATCTAGTCCAATCCCCCTGCCACAGCAGGACCACCCAGACCAAGTTGCACAGGAACATATCCAGGCAGGTTCCTTCCAGAGAAGGAGACTCCACAACCTCCCTGGGCAGCCTGTTCCAGTGCTTTGTCATCCTCACTGTGAAGAAGTTCCTTCTCAGATCCATTAGGTCATTTCTGTCATTAAGTAATAGCAAGTCCAAGCACTATTTATCCAGAGAATTAGAAACAGACTTGGTTCTTTGGTTAATACCATATGACTTACATCAGACACAGGAATCAATTAAGAATAAACAGCTGTATGAGGAGGTTTCTTGGAAAAGTGGGTGAGGAAGGAAAGAGGAAAACTTCAGATTCAAAGAAATGTTAAACCAAAGCGCCATGTGAAAGCTCCTGCACCACAAATAATCAGGGTAAGACATCTCTTCAGTTGCAGTGACATTGCTTGCACACCGTAAGTTTCGTTTCTCTTCATATTAGTTTTATATAAAAGAAAGAAGGCACAGAGTGCATCACCGGTGGCAGACAGGCAGTGTAAAAGTATGCAAGGAAACGCTACATACTGTTCCACACTTTGAAATGCAGCCAGTCTGTGCTAGCTCTATATGAAGCAACATGATGCTTCACAAACTCCATCCTTTACATCCCAGTGAAGGATTGAAGTAAAATGTGAAAGGTTCTCCCAATCTTGCCAGTAACAGGCAATTCACTACTATCAGTTAATAGCTTATAGTCACCAGAAAACAAGTTCAAAATGACTGAAGATCAAGGGAATCTACAACTATACTTTTGGGACAGAGCCAGGAGCCTTCACTTGTGACAGATGTACTAAGAACGGAGAGGAGGCTCAGCTTTACCGCTGTTATTCATGGTCATAGTGCCTTTCTCTGAGCTATCCTGGACAAATGGATGGAACTGCTTGTAAGGAAAGGTACTATACAACGTGAAAGACATATGGTTGAACCTGGACCTGAGGAAAAGGCAGTAGGTTCAGGCCCTAAGTCATTATATTAAGCACTTTAGATCGTTAACAGTGACATAGCTTGCTCATAGAGCATGTGATTTCTACATTGTTAAACTGTCTCATATAAAAATAGGTAAGAAAGCTCTATAAGAAAGTATATATATATATATATATACTATCAGAAGGAGAAACCTCTCCTTAAAAAAAAGCAAAGAAAGGGAAAATTGAATAAAAGGATCCACTAATTACACTTAGTAATGAAAATCACATTAAAAACAGTTATTGTAAACGGAACAGTACTGAGCACTAATGAACCTTGTGGTTTACTGGAAAGAACAGCAAAGTAGCTGTAGAGTAAAAAAAGACCATTGCTCTATATTCCCTAATACATTCACACTGCTTAGAAATGTTCTTAAAATGTCTTAAGAAGCCATTTGCAAAATTTACTATCAAAACTTGTTCAAAGCCCTGCTCCTTGCTCCCACTATGGCTTAGAGATCACATCTCAAAGCTGCTGGTTGATCTGAAAATCCATTCAAACTCTTGCTTTGGAAATGAACCAAACATCATAAAGAAACGATTCAGACCTTAGGCATGCAGTGAATGTCCACGGGATCTGCAAAAACACACAACAAAACACTTGTACGATGGGCAAGACTCCTGTCCTCAGGTGTGAGAGAAAAACAAATGACATTAATTACATCCCTGAATGTCCCTGAGGTATTCCTTCATTGGTACTGTTTCTGCTGTCCTTAGTAGGGACCTTGGAGACAGGCAGCTTTTGGAGGCTTTCTGCCAGCTCCATCAGTAGGTGCTTCCAAGAAAGTGAGCAAATTCTTCTTGCCCATCTTCTGGGCACAGCTGTTTGCTGGTCTTCATTCCTGTAGGAGCCATTCTACCCAATGTCCTGACTCCTGGCACATTCCTCTGCACAAGGATTTTATTTCTGCGTTCTATCAGCAAAACCGAGTCCAGTTTATTAATCCGGTCACACCACGGTACATATGGGCTGAGCTTGCTGGTGTTAACACAACTGTGCCATTTCTAGGTTGGCATAATACAAGCAGATGCATTGGGTGCATAAGATTTCTGCCCCATCTGCAGAAAAGAAGAGACCTGTTTGTACTTAAGGAGGGGCAGTGAGAAGTTCTTAAGGCTAAACTAATCCACATCGCTGGAGGCCAGTTGGTTCTCATCCCAGGCAAATAAACACTGTCTGTGCACTTACATCTGCGAAATCCACCAGGTTACAAGCTCACAAAGACAGACACTGCTTTAAATGTGCAAACTCCCACAATCCACCTATCATGGGTTCTCTGAGGACCATCAGGCTCCAAGAGTAGAATTTGAATTATCATTGCTGCCACTGCATGAAGCCGTCTCGTATTTTAACATCTCTTCATCAGTTGTTGAGTCACTGACAAGCAAATGCTCCTGTGACTTTCCCCTCAAAAACTACCATCAGAACAAAGTAGTCTGAGATCCAGCTGTGACACACTACAAAATCTGGCTGTTTAGTTAAACAGACTACAATTACAGAACCTTCTCAGGGCTCACTCTGACAATAAACTTTGCTGACAATGTTCTGTTTCAAATGAGCAAGATGCTTAGGATTTGCTTTAACATTTAAAAGTTTTACAAATATATCAGAAGCTGAGGAAAAGAATAAACAAAAATAAGTGAGGGTTTGCCTTTCAGAAATCTTAGGGAATCAGACAGGTCACAGAAATCTTGCACCAGTACCTTAGCGTAAGAGGTGCAGAGTGCCCTTGATCACCACAGTTTCCCACGGTGCTAGAGAGTTTGCAGGAGCAAGTGTTTAGGAAGAAAAGAATAAAACAGTAACACAATCACAAATTTTAGACAACAACAAAAAATTCCTCCACAAGTGTGAGAAATGGAAGGTACTGATGTTGCATCTGCATCAGGAGTGGCTGCAAAAATGTACAGGTGAAAGTATCTCCTCTGGTAAAGGCCACAAAACCTTTTTCTCAGCTCAAGTACTCCTTTAACTGATGAAAAGCTGCAGTAAGAGCACATCTATACATTCAAAGGGTTCACCATACCTTAAAATCTAATTACTAATGAGGTTAGAGGACTTTAATTTCATAGAATCATAGAATCATTACGGACTGGAAGGGACCTCGAAAGATCATCTAGTCCAATCCGCCTGCATCAGCAGGACAAATTTTAAGTCAAAGCTTTTTTTTATTTGACTTAAATTTAATTTGACTTAAAAATTTCATCATACTTCTCCAGTAGCAGAACTTACACCTCACTTAACTGCTGCCTTTGCAGTCAGACCTCACAGTGTGGTTACTAGGGTGTTTTAAGTGCTGAGCATGAGGCAGCACCATGCAGACTAGGCTTTAAATCTTATCAGGACTATCCTCCTTCTCTGTGCCACCTGGCTGAACGGGAACAGAAGCTCAGCTCTGCTGTCCCTTTGCCTTCATGTGCGTCCTGCAGACACTTCACAACCTCTCATCCTTCAGTGCAGCGATTTTATCCTTCCCTGGACTGCCTTTCACAATCCTGCCCTTACCACAGACAGAAAGAACCAGTGTTTTCATATAGGTAATAATTTAGGAAGACCTACATGGAATGTTCTAAGCACTAAACCAAACAAATCACACATGGAAAGGATGCAATATTTTCAGGAAGAGAATCAGTAAGAATGTCACCATGTTATAATTATTTAAGGCTACACTGATAGGAAACAGATTCAGTTCAAGAACTGGAATGCCTATGTGGTATATTGGCACACAGAAAATAATCAAGTAGATCAACTCTACCAAGAACTTACTGTACTTTTGAACAAAGATAGACAAAAACAGCTATAGAAAAAGTTAAATCTAAGGAAAATAGAAATGCCTCTAATTTCTTTCCCATTTTGTTCTTCAGAAATTCTGTTTCACACTTAAGACCTAACTGAACGCACGAGCACACACTGTATGTACAAGCCCTTATGCAAGGTTTAGAAAAACCCCAATACCTAAAGGCAGATTTCACATACAAAAGTACAGGGTTGCATAAAGCAGTATGAAAAACAAAATTACAAGCAAATCTTAAGAATGGGATCCACGAAGAAAAACCAACATGACAGCTATTGATACTATAACTAATTCATAAAAATCCCAGAGCGAATCCAATTATTGGTGTGACTGGTTTTGCATGCCAAATCCATACTCTGCTGCCTCAAAATTAAAACACTCATTTTCACTTTTTATCCATTCAGCTCTCAGCCTCTGTGCAGTGAGAAACCAAGTAAGCCAAACCTCATTCTGTGAAATACAAACTGCATCTGGATACCTTGGGAGAAGTCACACCATCTAGAGAGACTCCTCTTCTTAAACGTGCCCAACACAGAGCATAAACTGGTGCTGCAATGTCTACATTAAGATGACAGTGTTCAAGAAATCCAAACGGTTAGATGTAAAGCTGAAGCACTGCAACCTACAAACAGAAACCCAAGTCCCAACAGTTTAGTTTGCTTCTGTAGGAGGTTACTTGCTGCACTTTCCAAATTACCTTTTTCACTTGCTTAGTGGGTGATGTCAAGTATCTTCTCCACTGCAATGAATTTGTTCAGTTCTTGCTGTTAAATTCTGTACATTACTGTATAAAGCAAAACCTGTACAAAAAGGCAACCACCAAGAGATAACTTCCAGTTGTAGGAAAGAGCATCCAAATATCCATAAACAGAATTGGTAAAATACTTCCAGATTCCTTGAAATATTGGTTTGAACAGCTTCCAAGTCAGTGTTACTGTTATATGGAAAGCTGAAAGGATTGGGAAAATCTGAGCACTTTCCTGATGCATACAGAATTAACGTGGATTATTTCTCTTAAATTCTATGCTTAACGTCACATTTCACAAACTGAGCAACAGAAGGACCTGTTTGGTATTATTGCAAGACCATTCCTACTTAAATAAAGTTTTTGCATTAATGGTATTTGGTAAATAAAGCTTCTGTAAATGAAGCAGCAGCGCAATACCAGGAAAAAATCCCCATAAGGCCTGCAATAATGTATTAATTCTTTAAACCAATAGAAATGAAAGCCTGGCTCTGCAAATAAACCCCTCAAAAGGCACCAAATAAACCAAGGAGTGGAATTAAAATACCCTTTAAAAAGGACTTAATGAAATTGTTAAGTAGTGTGAGAATTGGAGAATCATGTGAAATACCTTTATCACAGCATACCCACTGTCTCCAAGCTCACTCTACTTGGCTGTCTGGACACTCTAAAGCCAGGATTGTTCAAAGGTATTACAGAGAAATTCAAGAGAAAAACATCCAACCTAATGAGAACACTTCAGGCTGCCGCTAACTGTCTCAACAAAACCCCAAACCTGACTGTTACACCCCTCATGTGCTACAACAGTCAGCGAGGTCCCATATTTGTAAGATAACACCATCATTTATAAGAAAAAAAACTCACTTGCTTTCCAAACAGCAACAGTTATAGGTAAATTAAACTTGAAATTACAGGCAAAAAGAATCTTTGAATTGGGTAGCTTTTTAAAAATGTTTACCCAATAATCCACAATTTCTGCAGCATGAATCAGATTCAGCAGTCAGTAAACTAGTGTGATTCCAGTTAAAGTAGCTGGGACAAACTGGAATCTCAGCAGCACTGATATTGCCCTCATTTTGGTGGAAGCCCTGACTGTTTATCTGACAGAAAATTTTTCTTGTGACACTGCGGCTTCTCAGTTGTGTTGTGGGAAAGCTGTGGGTCCCAACTCGAATGTAAGCAAAGCAAACTTGTGGTTTGAGTGTGAACATTCATTCAACTGCCGGCAAATTACTAGAAAAGTAACTTACTGATGCTCTCTTCTCCCTCAAAAAAAGGTGAAAACTCCTAGTCTGCTCTTGACTTCCAACAAACAGCACACAGTAATCCCTGAAGTAGCTCTGAAGAGACTCAAGCTGATAGCTATTAAGCCTGAAGCTGCAGTATTTCGCATTTGTTCAGCGTAGTTCAACTGTTGCCACTTCCTTCACAGTCTTTCAACTTAACTTCCAGCTGCTGACATTTTAAAAGAAATCCGTATCAGTTTGTTTAATGAAAACATATTCTAGCAAAGTCGTGCTCTATGAGCTTCCTACATTGGAATACATGAATACAGGAAGTGCTTTCAACAGAAAGTTACTTAGTTTTACAGTACAACCTGTCTAAGGACATTTGGAAGGGACCAAACTAATGATCTGGTCTCTTTGGATTAGGCAGAAGTAGAGGCAAGAGAGAACCCCCAATTTACGCCATTTACAGAGCTTGTTCCTGTCACAGATTGAAGAAACACTAGTTTGATGTCAAAGTTCACCTGATGCCCAAATGCTAATATTTTTCAAGCCAACTGCATATCAAAAAATGAAAACGTATTTGTACTAAGGTCCTGGGGAGAAACTCAGTGTAGACCAACAGTATATTCATATTTGTTATCACAGAAAGATCATCTAGTCCAATCCCCCTGCCACAGCAGGATCACCTAGACCAAGTCACACAGGAACACATCCAGGTGGGTTTTAAACATCTTATATTACCAGGTGTTCTCCACTGGTGTTTGGTTTGAGTTTTTTGCTTTCTGCTCTACAGATTATTAACATTTTCTCCAAGTGCAAATTATTGACCTTTAATCTGAATGCAGGCAGGTCAGAAGCTACAGTATCAGAGCAATACAAAAAGTACACAAGGAGGAGCTGACATTGATTTGTAAAACCTTACATAAAACATTTTGAATTGAAAACCACAAAACAAACCGAAACAATTACAGCATCAGGTGAATGAGGAAGGGACTGCTAATGTATCTGTGTACAGCAAGAGGCTGCTCTGACACCCAGGTAGTGTCTGACACTACGTGAGGATTACACATTAAATCTTGACGGTCTGCACGTGGTGCAATTCTTTACGATGGAATGTTGACCTTGTTTCTCGTTTCTCACTTGCACAACAAATCTGTTGATTGTGAGCGGGGACGATCATCTCCTTGAAAGACCAAACTCCCTTAAGACCATGAATGAAACTCAGCGCCGTCCATTACGACTCCAGTAAAGTATGCCATCTGCATACCTGCTGTCCTTTAGATTCCTTCATTTCAGTCCAGTGATTGAGTTCATCTTCTCCTGAGCTGTTGAGACCTAAGGAAATCCAACCTATCATCTCTTTTCTTTTCATGCTGCGCTTATTATATACAGACAGTATGAGTGTCACATCTGAGAGCTGAAACAGAGCCACCTGGAAAACGAAGGTTTCTTTGTATACAGGATTTGGCTGTCCTCGGCGGATGGAAGTTTTGCATTTGGACATCTCTTGCCCCATGGAGTTCAGCAGTGTTAATTTAACATATGTATCTACAAAAATAAATCACAGTTTGGAGTGTCAGAGATCTTAGAACAAAGGCTGCTGAGAGCAAAGCACTTGCAGGGTACAAGGATATGGTGTATACCAGGCTTACTGAACTCAGCTTACTTTAGACACAGGAAAGATGGCAAGTAAGCAAAAATATTACAAACACACTAACAAATTAACTAACTTCAGTACCAGGTCAGTGGGTTAAGTTCAAGGTATACCTCATAATCCTCTTCACACCACCCCACCTTTATTTGTTCTAAACAAACATAGATTACATTAACACTTAGCAAGCTCCAACTAGGCACAACACTATAAAGCAAACCACTGGATTCTCAGAAAAGAATAAACAAAGTGGACTTAAAGCAACTAATGAAGAAAAAAGAATATCACATTGATATGCAGTGGTGATATCAAAACAGCCAGAATGAAATGCTTAAGAATAATCTCTGCATGGATGTGGTTCTCACATCAGGCTTTTCATTTTTTTGAAAGATCAAAATGTTGCGAAGTGTGGAACTCAGAAGTGGAGGTTTACTCAATTGAAAAAAAACAATACCCTGTTGATTCCTAGACTCATAAAGGAATACTTTTATTAGATCGATATCTTTAAAAAGATATATGCATTGGCATTATTCGAGACAGTTGTTTAAAATGTGCTCTTAGGAACTAGATTTAAGAAGGTGATGCAAGCAAATGTGGCACATTAGGTATTAGTCTTTGGGTAGAAACCCTTCATTTTAAACCTCTATTTTGATTTGACTAAAAGCACTGAGCCACCAACATATAAAAGAGGACAACACAATCTGGAATTTCGCCGTTTATTCCTAACATATATGTGTTCATGAATAATGTTATTAAAAGACTGAGAAAAAGAAACACATTGAATGTTTTCATTTTGCATGTACCCTGAAATCCCAACATCCATAATCAGAGATAAATGCAATTTTTACATTAGAAAGTGCCACAAATAATAAAACATATAGTTTTATAAACCAGTATGGGAAGCAGCCATGGTCAGCTTTACTGCTGGCAGATTTTCTTTTGCATGAAAAAGACAACATCCAATTAGTTTCTACAGGAACTCACCTCGGATTATATAAACCTGTCCACCTATCAAGTGTTTTAGACAACAGAACAGTCCATCTGACAACAGGGGGTGGAAAGCAGTAAAAGAAATAATGACCAGATGTCAATAGTTGGGTGAGAGAGGATCAAAGGTTAAAGTTTAAGAGGAAACACTATTCACTGGACTGGAAGAAAACAAAACCTTAGCAGCACAGGTCAGAAAAAGGACTGAACAAAAGGATTGTTGGGTAAAATTTAATGAAATGAGTTTTGTGCAGTTTTTGTGTAATCTTTGGCAAAAATTACACCATTTATGTAAAGGGTTATCTTAGTACTAAGTTACTGGGTTCTACAGAACAGTCAACACCGAAAGAATCATGCAAAGGTTTAGGTTACAGGAGACTGGGTAGAAATCCCTGTATCCTTTTCATCAAACCGTATGCTTTTTCATGCAAACTCCAGCATATTAAGAAAAACTGCACACAGTCGTTAAACTTCATATAGTAAAAGCAAAAAAAAAAAAAAAGAAAAACCACTGAACTGAAAACTAAGCTGACTTTGCCCTGAGCTTTTACAGTTAGATATTTGATTGCAGTATTTTAGTTCTGGAGTAGTGATGGACACGAGACTGACTCTGATCTAATCTCTAAAAACAGCTAAGGGATGCTCACTGTCTGAAATGCAACTATAGGTCTCTAAAAATTCAAAGATCTACTTGCTTAAACGCATGTTGTCATCGATTTGATGTGTGTGTGTGCCTGCATGGCCACACGTGCATTTCATATGCTGAAGCTCGTATCCCGTTTCAACAACATTTTGAAGAACACTCAGAAGCATCTTTTTTCTCAAATGAAATATTCACTGTCACACAGAGAAACAAATTCTAAGGACAGCTGTTCTTCCTCACAGGATTTAGCCTATTTGCCTGCACTCAGTTGCTAAATGAGCTACTATGTAACATGCAAATACGCAGCAGAGGAGTATGTGCTACCAAGCAGCAGACACATAGGGCTCGATCCATATTTGCTGCAGAAGCATTTAACAGGAATCAAAGTCCTGGACTAGTTAGGAAATGGCTCTGGTGTGCACCTGGGTTCAGGAGTTTACAAGAAGGTGCCACTTTCTCTAGAGATTCTAGAATGATAAGCATAAGCCACCTACTGTTTTTTGCTTTCAGGGAACAGACAGTACTTTGTCTCCAGGTCTTCTGTCCTGTTCCTTGGGTCTTTTTGGCTTTCTGCATCTACCTCTAAGCTTTGTGTCTAAAGAGGTGGCTCGAGAGAAGCTACCTAATTATTTAACAGCATTAGAGTCTTCTTTCACCTTCCTTCCCTTGGCCATATTAACAAAGTCTGGCTCCATCAGTGTGTAAAGCAAGCAAGGCAGAGTAAGGCAGAGCCAAAAACAGCAGAATAAAACATGGGTCAAGAAAGAAACAGGAATGCATCAGTCTCAAGTTGTTTGGCTTCCTTCCTAAACTCTGAAGACAAAGTGAGATGTGCAAACCACTTATAAAATGTTGGCAGCCTGCTACATAATCTAGTAGTGCCAGATAATCCGCTAATGCCATACAAATCTTCGGGACTAAGGAACAGAAAGAGGGGCTAAAACCTGAGCCTCCAACGAAATCCAGAGGAACAGGTAGGTGCGTCTGGCTAGAACTTACACAAATCAGATTCATTAACTAAAACAACAATTACTTTTTTTTTTAAAAGTTCATTACTGAACTTTCTCAAGCTATAGCAAAGAATTAGAGGCAGTAAAAACATTCTGCATGTGTGATATTCCATCTGGCTCTGATTTACAAGTGCATAAAGATCACAGATATTTCAGACAAATGTATTTTTGAACAAATGCTTGAACACACAGTTCAAGTCCTTTCTGATGGTGAACATTCCTTCTGCGCAGCAAATTTGCCAAAGGTCTCAATTTGTTTCTCTGTCGTCTTCACTGATGCTCCCAAGTCACACATATTACTACCACACACAGGCAAGCTCAGAAGCAATTTAAGAGCTCAGTATCAACCCTTCTAGGAACAGCAGTAACTGTTCAGTGTTTATATTAATATTAGCTGGCATGTACTTTCTCTTTAAACACTAACTTTTTATTCCTGGCTTTTGATGTGAGGCATTAGCAATTTAGCAATTAATCATTATGATAAAGGTAATTTATTAGTCAGTCATGATGAAAAATTAAAACAGTCCTGTCACCTTACAATTAATATTTTGAATTTTAGATTTTTTGCTATTTCCCAGCTGACTAGAAATATAAAACATGAAACAGATTAGTTGATGATTGCTCCCTCTCATTTTGCTGGAGTAAGGCTAATTGATAGGACTGAAGTCCTTGCCACCAAGAGCTCCACTAGTACAGAAGTATTAGGATGAAAAAAGATTTTCACTCACTGGGTGGTCTGTTCGCTGCCAAGTTTTTGAAGTGGCTGCCTTTTATCACTTCTGCTGATAATCTTCCCGTGGTAGCATTATAAAGGAGGCCAACGAGGATTTCTGGAGCTGAGCCATGTACCAGAGACTGACAAGAAGAGGTACTTCCACTGCAGGACACCTCTGACATACTCACTTGAGAGTCACAGCCCTAGAAAACAGATTTAAAGTTCTGTGTATTTTATGGAATGATGCTGCTCAGAAGACAAGTTTAAGAGTGATACAGAGAAATTCAGGAAAGCAATTTAATGACAGTAACAGAAGTTCCATTCAGCTACCCAATGAGAAATGCACAACATTAATACAGACTCAGCTCACACGTATTAGACATAATGAAGATTAAAATGGTCTAGAATTAAAATAATTCTTAATTCTGTGTTTCCATTGCTTCATAATTCAAGATACGTAATAGACAAAGACTAAGGGCTGCTTTTATAACTTCAGTTGCTAAGAGAAGACCTGTAACAGAATTTGTCAGCATCCCAGAGAACATGAAACCCTGGACCTTCTGATTTCCAAAAATAAAAAAAAAACACTAGTGGAACTCTGAAGATTAAAAAAAATGCAGGAAATTCTTAGTCATCCTTTGTAAAGGTTACTCTCTAGACCAAGAATTTATGAGCAGGAAAATAACAGAACACATGCAAATAGGAAAATGCACTCTGTCTTGAATAAATTACCTCACAAATAATTTAACTGATACAGGGACAGAGAATTGTGATAGACCCTTTGTCTTGGGTAGGAAGGGAAGAAAGGAATGCAATCCTAATGCTCACCAAATGATGCTTCAATTCCCTCCCTACAAGCTTCCTGAAATTTGAGATCTTTCATGTGTTCTCACCACAACTTTGGTGGGACCTTCTCATATTCATCTTAACACCGCATTATTAAAAACAAAAATTAAAACTTGTACTTAATGCTGCCATGCTAACCATAGCATAGTTGTTCTTACTTTCCTTCCTTGGTTTCATGCACTAGCACTCATAGCTCTACCACTGAGAACAAGAAACTGGCCAGAATCTAACCAATGGCACAGCAATTCTGAGAAGAGATGTTTGGATTATCAGTACAGCCCTTTTTGATTCCCTTGAGAAAAAAATGTAAATGGAATCCACAGGTTTTTCAAATATGGCTTGACTCATTTGGGAAGCTGGCAGCACCCTCTGAAGAAATCATCATATTTTTGTTAAGCTGATTCTTCCAAATTCCAAATGTCTCTGTAATTTCTAGCAACAGCTGACATGGGTGCAAGATCAGCCCTAAAACCCACATAGCACAAATCCTCATTGAGATAAATGTCAACTTTAAAAGCAAGCAATGTACTCTGATATATAAACCATAATGCGTTACAGAATCTCAAATTATAGAAGATTTGGTCCCTGCAAGAAGAAATTCTGAACCTACAATAATACAATAACATCCTCCATACCAACATTTTAGCTAGTTCTTACCTGCAGATTTCCAACAAATCTGGCAGAAGTCTCAAGTAGCAACACAGTTTCTAATTAACAAACATTCACTGTTGTTAGTCAATGTAGTCTTACTTCCAAACAAGGGCCTTGACAAAATTCCCTGACTCCGACCCCTCAGGATGCAAATTCTGAATTCTAAATCTTTGGCCATTTCTCCAGTTTTTAATTCAGTCTCAAGAATAAATTTCAAATGGGTTGCAAGCTGTAAATGCCTGAAAATGAACGACAAGCACACATTTGTTCTCCGGTTTGTGGCACTCTCAAAATCGGAACCTTTTGATTCCTAACTTCCACACCTGAGGACAAAATGGGAAGTTGAAAAGAAGATGTCTTGATTTAGCAGTCACAGTCTGCCCTGCACACTTCCAAGCCTCAGCCTTGCACAACTGCTGCCATTACTAAGCTTTGTGGTCTTCTGTAAGTGTAACATGTTTATCCCTATGGTGCTTATTCATCCTGTTGGGTCAGGAATTCAGCCACAGTCAACCAAATACTGTACAAAGCTTCATAGAATCATAGAATCACTATGGATTGGAAGGGACCTCAAAAGATCATCTAGTCCAATCCGCCTGCAACAGCAGGATCACCTAAACCAAGTGTCCAATTTGATTGCAAACACGCTGCAAGCTCACAAAGAAAAGTCATAAACCTGAACTCCCCAGAAAATCCTCAAAGGGCTTTGACATCTGTACTGAGAGAAGGTGGTGACAGCACTTTCCCCTGATTGTGACTTGTGTGGTTTATTGATGTTCTGATAGGGACTCTGTCTATATCAGTCTGTGACAGAGTTAAAGTGATTGTAATGAGTATCAGAATAATGTTTAGAATGCTACAAATAGTAAATAGTAAATGAGTGATGACTGAATGGGAATGAGTCCTGAAGTACCTTGGAAGGGAAGAAAAACAGCTTCTGCATGACATAATAGACAAGAGGGAAAACAACTGCAAAGCAAAACAAGTGTGATATTAGTTATGTAAGGATGGGCCAGAAACATTACTCCTCTTCACACCAGAATCCTTAGCAGATATGAGAAGGACAAGACTCTATGTCAAGGCTAGAATAAAGGATCTCACCAGCTGAATGGTGGGATAAGAAATAGAACCTTTATGTGGATACCTTAGACTGTTAAAAAGAACTGGTAGACGTAGTCTTGAGGAAAACCTGGAGAGAGAGTCTACTGTACCTTTCGTACATGAAATAATTTTTGCCTTTTGTTTTGAGACATGTGGCAGGTTAGAAACAAAGAAAAACATACTGTTTAAATCCTTAGTGTACCATAGACTTCTTAATCCCCTTACTACAAAACACTATGGTGACAGAAGTTTAAAGACATTAAAATAAAAGCGACCAAATAAAGATATTAAAATAAAGCAACAAAATTCACTGAAGAAACAATCTAAACAATGCCGTGTTTTCCATTTCACATAAAGAAGGACTCCAACCATTTTGTTTCATGCTGAGCCAAGAGGTATTAAAAAATATTCTGTGTTTTCGTTATGAACTGAAAAATCCTAACACAAAAGAAAGCAAGACGTTAAGAAGAAAAAAGAAGCAGTGAGGTGTGAAGCAGATTAGAAGCCAGGCTGATGTTACTGGGCAAAACCAGGATTAAATGACATAAACCAAGGTGTAATTTCTGTGTCTATGATAAGCAAGAAAACAGAGAATTTGAAGGCAAGTAGAGAAAAGCAATGAGAAAAAAAAGGAGAATGTGTGGTTGCATTTTCTCAGTTTTCTTTTGAAAGAAAACAGAAAGATCCAGTAAGGAAGAGAAGAAAAAGGAATCAGCTCGGATTGGCAGAACTCAGATCAACAACTGAAGTGAGACTTCTAATTTCAGGACAAAGTTAAAACTAGAGATACCAATTAAAGTATTAGAAGTTTGCTCAAAAGTATTTTCTCCAGCACAGGGTTTATTGTTCACATTGTGGATGTACATACACTGCTTTACCTAAGGTATTCTGTAACATTCACATCTGCTGGTAAGTAGCACCAGGGGAAACTTAGGTTGGACTTTAGGGAAATCTTCATGGAAAGAGTCATCAGGCCTTGGAATAGGCTGCCCAGGGAATGGGCTGAATCATTATCCCTGGACTTGTTTCAAAGTTGTGTAGATCTGGAGCTCAGGGTTTAGTGGTGGCCTTGGGACAGTTGGGTTAACAGTTGGACTCAATGATCTTGCAAGTATTTCCAACCTGAATGACTCAATAATTGAATTATATTACTTGTTTGAAATAATCTGTATATTTTTATGCATCTTTGCTCTCTTCCTCTGTAAACACTCTTTGTACTTTAATGAGCATGAAAAAAAAAAGGGCTCCATAAGAGCAAAAGCCTTTCAAGGTCAGTGAAGAACCACAATATCTGAATAACTAACATCTTAAATGCAGATTTTTAAGAACTCAGATGAACTGTCATGACCTTAGATGAACTTGTCACAGTGTAGAAAGCTGTCTCTTAGGGCTGACAATGTCTCTAGGATATTAAGGCTAAATCTCCAACCTATTTTTGTCAGTTTAACCATAATTAATAGTAAAAACAATTAAAAAAAAAAAGGCAAAACCTATTCAAAATACTTGGTTGAAAGAGCTGTCTTCCTATAGTAAATTACAGATTTTTAGCTTTTCAATTTTATGTCACAAAGCTTTATGCAAAGGACCGAAACCTTTCCTATATACACTACTGGACAGTAATTTATTGCAAAGTTAGGTGGATTTGATTTGAACAACACTTAAAGAGATCATTGCTTTTCCCTGGATTATAAGAGCTATATATATATATATAAGTGTTATATTCTACAAAAAATTACTAATTCTCCAAACTACTATCCTTTATGACTTCTTTGCATGTATTACCTAGGGAAGAATCATTACTTTTTACTAAATATGTGATTTTCTCCCTCATGCTGGTGTAAATTAACACAAAAAATTATGTCAGACCTGAACCACTGAGAAATATTTTCAATAACCTTTTTTTCTCTGTTGTCTGAAGACACAGAGAATTCTGTATTTGCAACAATAATCTATGTAAAATGTATTTATTTGTCTTTCTTCACCACAACTCCATGGAAACAGGGTATTTGTTACTTACATATTCATCTCCTACTGTTATTTTTCTGTACCCTGAAGTTCTGCTTATAAATTCTGCTCTTGAGCCAAGTGGAGCTGATCGCAGGGAATACTGTGGCCATGCTCTGAGGGCAGTTGAAAGTTCATTTGCCATGCACAGGTTAAAATCACGCCTCTGCAGGCTTAACGAAACAAGAACATCTGATTCCCTTGGCTTTTCAAAACATACACAGGGAAGATGAAACCTTGATGACAATCCTTCAGCAACAAAAATCTGATTCACAGCATGTTACTTGTCAAAATGTCTCTCTCCAATTTTAAATGTTAATGTTATACCACTAATCTCTTAAGGAAGTGTTTTTTTGCACATTACTTTTTTCTGCTTCTATACCATTGTGACTGAGAGGTTACGAAAGCAAATTCATATCCTAGTAGGCAAAGGAGGGAACTGAATCCAGGTCTCCAAAATTTTAGATAAAAATATTCATCTCTCTTACTCACCAGCTCAGAGTGGAACCCTGAAGCTACTGTTCCACTTTGAGGCAAAAGCTTGCCGGGGTGGTGACAGCACTCAGGCTCCAAACAGCTCCAGACCAGCTCTGAGCCTGAAGCCCATCCCCTACTGCTCTGAAAGCCAGAGAGGAGGACAAAAGGGAACCTAGAAGCTCCACATCCCTCATTAGTGGCTTACGTTGCTTTATAAAATCATGTTTCAAAGATTAAATACTTTGGGACAATACATGAAGATAAAATCATTCCTGGGAACAAGAATTTAAACCTCCTGAAGAATCCAGCCCTGAAAACAGAGTGATGTAAAATACTTAGGGTTGTCACTGAATGGAGCTTTACAATTTTGAACTCTGTCATGTAAATCCCAGTTATGGACACTTTCTGTGCTTTTGCGGAGATGCTTGCCTCAGTTCCTCACCACTTTTGTTCACTCTAACTCACAGAGAACCGTGAGGATTGATACAGTAGGAAAAAAGGGAGATTTTGTAAAAAACGATTCTTTCTGTACTGTCATTGTCATTTTGAGAGTTCAGTGATTCCAAAATCAGCCTAATTTTAAATGGTGTCAGTCTGGATGTTCTGGGGGTTTTAGCTGGTTGGCTTTGCCATTGAGGTATTTTCTGTTGACTCGATTGTTTTTTAAAGAAAACTACTGCTGGAGAAACAGTACAAAACCATCGATACCTTCATGTGATATCGATAGGGAAGAAATTTCAATTCCTATCATAAGTGTCTGTCCTGCAGAGTAAAATTAAGAAAATGCATTGTCTGTATTTTATGCTTTTAACTTATAACTTGAACTTGAAATGTTGAAACACACAGTATTACCTTTATGGTAAAATACCCTTTATGGCTAAGTCAGCTTAAATCACAGACATGAAAATACATATTCATATAATATTTCCATTACACAGCTTGATTTTAGGAAACAAACTGTATTTATTTGGGGTAGAATGGGAAGCTTTCAAAATTAACAGGATTTCCTATTCACAAATTGTGATTCTGTGATGATAGTCACATTGAATATGGAATTGCTCTGATTATTCAACTACTATTAATGTAGCTGAAAATCAGATTATCTGAAGTGATAAAATTCACATTTCTCACCAAAAGCTGCTCTATTTTGTTTTTTACTCTCAAGAGAAATAAACTTCTGGATGCAGAATTTTATAAAACACATCGTTTCCTCACAGAAGAAACTGTGGGAAATGGAAATCAAATTAAAAATAGTAATTCTTTCATTCACTACAGGCAAGGGACTAAAACCTTAAAAATTCTATGCACAGATTTAATTTACCACAGATACTATCATGTATGGAACTATAAAACCTCCTTGGATATACAATGACACTCCACAAATTCCAAGTAATGTAAATTAAATTAATTTTAAGAACAGCTAAAATCCCTTTGTGGGTTTTCTAATCAAAAGAATATTGTTACAATGAGTCTTGTTTTTAAACTTTAGGATGCTATCATGTGGTCATAAAAAAGATAAAATAAAATATCTGCATTCTTGATAGTAGGAAAAAACCGATCTGAAAAATTTTGAACAAGATGACAAGAAGATTTTTGTGTTGCTTGTTGTAGAATTTGCTATTAGGATTTTTGTGCCTGAAAGTTTCAATGATCAGCTCTGCAGAACAAAACATTAATCCCCTAAGAAACATTTTAAGTTTTCTGCATTTAAATTGTGCCTCTGGCTTCCTTGCCAGGTTATGAGAGGTCACCTGGCTGTTCTGCAGACTTAATGGGCTTGGAATTTGCCCAGCAAACCCCATCAGTGGTGGAAGCAATTGGCAGCAAAGGTACAATAGAATTCACAGCATGTACAGAAGCGCTGGTTTTACCACTGCAAAAGTCTAGCAGCTTCTTAGAGAGCCACAGGCATGGGGAGGAAAAGAGGCAAGAGGCCTTTTATTATTGAATTCTGTTTTCTGAGATAAGACATGTAGCACAAAGAAACAGTCAAGCATTAAAAGCTGTTAGATGTTTGTGCTGGCAATTTAGTTCAGAACGTCTGACACAAAACTCAGACAGACCTGCACAAGCGATGGAGCTGCGCTAACAGCTTCAACCCACTCACTCCTCCCTCTCTCTTTACTGTCAAATTTGTGAGACCATGGACCTGTGCTCTGGTAAGACCCCACACAGAATGCTATGTCCAGCTTTGGGGTCCCCTACACAAGGAGGACATTGAAGAGAAAGCCACAAAGCTGATCAGAAGGCTGGAACACCTCTCTTGTGAGAATAGGTAGCAAGAGTTGGGGTTGTTCAGCTTGGAGGAAAGAAGGCTTTGGGGAAACCTTCTGAGTATCTTGAGTACTGTAGCTTTTCAGCACTTAAAGGAAGCCTACAAGAAAGGCAGGAGAGAAGGGCCATTTAGATGGAACACTTGGTCCTTCTCATCTAGTCAGATGCCATTTGAGTTCTTGAACCCTCTATCTGTCAAAGTAGATACACTATTGGCTTGAAAACAGAGTAGCCACAGCTGTCTTTAGACTTCTTCCAGCCATATCCTGATGAAGAAGACACAGAGAGAACTTATGGGAAGTTTAGGTTAGACCTTAGGAAAAGGTTCTTCATGGGATGGGTCATTAGGCTGCTTAAGGAGGAGGCTGAATCACTATCCCTGGACATGTTTAAAAGTCATGGAGATCTGAAGCTTAGAGACATGGTTTAGTGGTGACCTTGGGACAGTTGGGTTAATGGTTGGACTTGACCATCTTAAAAGATGTTTTCCAACCTAAACGATTCTATGATTCTATGTTCTCAACTGCCAGGAGCAGTGCTTAGTGAATACCACATACTGAGGCAGCCATGACGCTGAGAAGACAATGGCTGCTGCTTGCTGATAATGCTATGAAATGCTTCACAACCAGTGAAACCCAGGGATTCTGCTTCATTTGCCTGGCACTATCAGGTTCTCCAGCAGCCTCAGTGACATGATCACCATTTGCCCATCACCTAATAATTTCCTTCAATGAAATCTCAAAAGATATCTCTCTTATTGTGTCAGAAGATTATTTTTCATTTTCCATGTTTTACACCACTGACTCAAATGAATTCAGCAAGTTTTTCTGAGATAAGGCTGTGCTCAGTGTTTAAAGATAACTGCCCCTTACTTTTGATGGATGTAATTTTTACAAGCTAATTGAAAGCATTTATGCACCACCACACAGGAATTGACCCTTTTAGGTAGAATTCTAGTTAAATAAAATACTATGAATAGAAAATCTTTTGAGGGTTGGGATTTTTTTTTTCCTTAGACAAGTCCTAAGTCATTTGTCTTTAGCTGTTTTAAAGCATCATACTGTACTGTGTGAAGTCTGCTCAGGACTCAGATATTTGAGGGGTGGGTGTCAGGAGGATGGCACTGGGCTGTTCTCGGTCTCATGTAGTGATAGGACGAGGGGCAATGGTTGTAAGCTGGAACACAGGAGGTTCCACATCAAGCTGAGAAGGAACTTCTTCATGGTGAGGGTGATGGAGCACTGGAACAGGCTGCCCAGGCAGGTTGTGGAGTCTCCTTCTCTGCAGGTATTTAAAACCTGCCTGGGTATGCTCCTGTGTGACTTGGTCTAGGTGATCCTGCTGTTGCAGGGGGATTGGACTAGATGATCTTTCGAGGTCCCTTCCAATCCGTAGAGATTCTACGATTCTATGATTCTATGAGCAATTTATATTGCTGAGCAGGGAGAGGAATGTTTTGGTCACCCACACCGTTCTTCCAAAATCAATCAAAAAATTAACCCCATGATTCTTTGTTGCTATTCTGCAACAACAAAGCCACCTATGAGATGGTGAAGAGGATTGTGTTCATTTTCCTGGTATTTTCTATGCAGATTTCACTCAGGAAACTGCTTATATGTGTTTATAATCCCATCGTGCTGGAGGTTGTTCACTGTCACGAAAATCTCTTCAGGTAAAATGAGCAAAGAGCAACTGAAAAAAGGAACACAGGGATTGCCTGAAGAAAAATAAACAAAAACACAACAGATTCTGAACTCCAAGATGGGTGAAAAACAATTTGTTTCCCATTGTTCTAAAAAGAAAATATCTCTGAAAGCATCAAGAGAAAACTATGCATAGACAAAACTACAATATACACCCCTCAGTAACTTTTGATGCAACAGCCAATTTCTGGAAGATAGTTTTGGATAACAGTGACACCCCCAAATCTGGCTACTCCATGTTCTGTTGCTTCTTCCTCATGCAAACATAAGCTAAATAAATTCATCCCTGTGAGGGTGCTGAGGCACTGGAAGAGGTTGCCCAGCGAGGTTGCAGATGCTACATCCCTGGAAGTGTTGAAGGCCAGGTTGGATGGGGCTCTGGGCAACCTGGTCTGGTGAGAGGTGTCCCTGCCCTTGGCAGGGGGTTGGTACTAGACAATCTCTGAGGTTTCTTCAAATCTACACCAGTCTGTGATTCTGTGAACTTGGAAGGAGGCAGGTGATACATAAGGGGGCTGAGGAGGAACTCATGTTACGTGGGAGAAACACAGCAATGCAGATTAATTAAAGACAAATGGCAAGAAACTGGGGATAAGTAATCCTAATTCAGGACATTATACACAATGTAGGAGTGTGAGGAATAGGATGAAATCATGGGTGGGACAGTTTGTGAATGCATTTGTAAACTTGAAGCCACAGGCAGATTTGAAACCTATTTAAGGAACATGCCAGTATCATGCACTCACTGTGCCCTTACCTGCTTTTTAACAACAATCAGTGCATTATAGGCCTCACTCATGAGAGTGACACTATGTTTGAAAGGCACTGAAATTGCTTCTCTACCTTTAACCAGATTCCCTTGTGAATTGTTGTAAGTTACAGTTAAAAATACTAAACTTCCCAGGATGCAAACTGTACTTACCCAACTCTAGGCACATGACTAGCTAATAAAATACATTAATATAATATGAGGCACAGACAGAAGCAAATAAAAGACATTTCTGCAGAAGAGTTTAGCACAGGTGTTTCAATGGATTAGGAAGTTTCAGTGGCGGGAGGTGTATTTACTATATACAATCCATATGATGAGAAGTAGCAGAAAAAAAGACATAAAATAGGATAACTGTCATGTGTCCAAGAACTTCATAAAAAATGCTGTCAGATGGAAAAACTTCTCAGCGGTAAAATACTCTGCAACTGAGCAAAGCAAATATCACAGAATATTAGGGACTGCAAGTAACCTCGAAAGATCATCTAGTCCAATCTCCCTGCAGGATCACCTAGACCAACTCACACAGGAACATATTCAGGTGAGTTTTAAACATCTGTAGAGAAGGAGACTCCACCACCTCCTAGGGCAGCCTGTTCCAGTGCTCTGTCACCCTCACTAGGAAGAAGTACCTTCTCATCTTGATGTGGAACCTCCTCTGTTCCAGCTTATACCCATTGCCCCTTGTCCTATCACTAGATTACATTGAGAAGAGCCTGGCTCTATCCTCCTGACACCCAGCCTTCACATATTTGTAGACACTAATGAGGTCTCCTTTTCTCCAAGCTAAAGAGATCCAGCTCCCTCAGCCTTTCCTCATAAGGGAGATGTTCCACTTCCTTAATCATCTTCTTGGCTCTGCGCTGGACTCTCTCCAGAAGTTCTGCGTGCTTCTTGAACTGAGGAGCCCAAAACTGGACACAATAACACAGAAGAACAATCTGCAAGGGATATGCCAATAAATAGAACTCCTGGCCCATTCAACAGTCTCTTTCAGATGCTGATCACTGCCTTGAGATTTCTGGTAGTTGATACCTAAATTTATCCTTAATTAGTACTGCTCCTCTTTATTAGAAACACTACAATTATATTATTTTAGGAAACTATCTTCACCATCAGACAGGCGGGGTAAGCTTCTTTTCAGCAAGCAAAAAGCCTTTTCAGTTTGAAGTACTTTTTATACCATTTTTCACTTACGACTGAACCAGAAATCAATTATTTACAAGGTTGTAATCTGAAGTTATTAAAAATGGGTTTGTGCTCTCAAAATTCCTCCTTCCTATCTTTCTTTCTGGAAAATACCTATTGCAAGCAAGAGCTAACTGTAATAGATGGAGGGAACTCAGTATTATAGCTTCTTTTACCCTTTTTATTTTTAAACTGAAATGCTGTGAGTAAAGACTATGTTCTTGTATGTAAATATATATATACACACACTCACATATATTCACCACTATATTCCTATTTATAGCCTGGAAACTACCAAGTTTTAATAGAACAATAGGGGCAGCTTTTGCAAGTAGAAAGTTAATGTACTTACAGCTGTAAGGAATTATCATTGGGTAATACTATGTGGAGAAAAAAAATGGAGTGGATGTGATTTCTCTGTAACTATACACAGTATTCTTATTAATTCAGGACACTGTATGTCACTGTATTCTTATTCTGCTTCATTTAATACTCACAGCGAGACTGTAAGAAGGTTCCAGTATCACTGGCACGGCCATCTTCCCTTGAAGATTCAATTTTGTTAGGTAAAAAATCTTTTCTCCCACAATCCTCTCCTTTTTCATGCGCCGCACGCTGTACAGTCTAAAGCGAACAGCATAATTCCCAATCATCTCAGACTCAACGTGATTAAACTTGAATGTCTCTGTGAAGACAGGGCACGGTCCCCGCTGGATGCTGGTTTTTGCTCTCTGCTTCTTTATAGGGAGAAGGACTAGGTGTACTTGCCACGAGCTTCCACCTGCCCTACTGTATGTGGGAACATCTGTGACAGCTGTCACTGTCACCAAAAGCTTCTGCTCCTGTGAGTCATAGTCAAAAGTCACATCCAGTGTGCCGTATTTAGCTACTGGCTCAGGATCAAAAGGTTTAGGAAGCTGTGAAGACGATCCTCGAGCTGACATATCCTGAAGAAGAAGAAGGAAAAAAGCTTATTCATTTATTGCATTCTATTATTAAATCTAGTGTAAAAATATAGGGCTTTTTCTAAGCAGTACAAAGGGACTGTGATCTTTTTGACCAGCTCATAAACAAGGTATTTAAATACTGAAAGCCCAAACAGATGGTGACTAGCAGCAAGAAATCAGAAGGCTGTACCTAAGCAACATCACCAGAAGCCAATCAGGCAGAACTCAGATTAAATTAGGCTGTAGTTATTCTCTTCTGTGCCCATATAAATTGTATACACATTTGTTATGAGATACAACTACCTTATTGCAGATTGTGTGTACACACATTCTCAATTAACACATCACAGTATTTTAAGAGCTGGCTGATGATGGAGAGCAGAGACATCAGCAGAGAATACAGCACCTACCTGAGCTCAGCTCTTGCTGCAGTCCACAATGGTTCCGCGAATGTGTCAAAACCCATCATGGCTTTAGTAATATAATTTTATGGGAACTGTGTAATAGGGATCTGTTTAGAACACACCTGAACCTTCTGTAATCAGCATAATTTCTAAAACTGTATATTAAACTTAATTTTAAGGTCATTTGTTGCTACTTCAAATTTTTAACATAATATTAACTCACTACATTGTTACAACAGCCATTTTGATCCTGAGTCTGAAAATCAAAATGGTTTTACAAGTCCAAGTCAACCCACTGGTCATATAATAAGCTATTCCAATTATGTAAAGTTAATGTATTTCCTGTGTACTTTCTTACTATCAAAGATAACATTAGTTTATGTAAAAGAACAGACACCACAATAAAGTCTTCTGGATTAAAGAATTTTATGTTCCTATTTTAAAGTGGTTGTTACATAGCTATGGGAACTCGTTCCTCTGAATTCCTGCAAGTTGTTCCTCCATCCTTCAAGTTGCTGTGTCTATACAAGAACTTGCCAGTACTGAGTTTGCTTTCATTAACGACTGGTGTGACACAAAATGGAAAATATGGCTAGGCTTGCTGTAATCTGTTTGAGCACTATATGTCCACACCATGCCTCTAGCCACAATGAAGTTCATAGAGATCGTGGTCCTAGCTGACCCCTGGGTAGATACAGACTGGAGAAACTTGCAACTGGGCCTTTCAAATGTTTTGACAGCACCCCAGGTATGCAACATCATCTTACCAAGAGGTCTACTAAGACAGAAACATCAGGACTGAGCCCAAACAGGTGCTTTAAAACATCAGGCAGAGACAAAAGAGAAATTTGTATCAAAAAGAGCCTCCTCTGCATGTAACATTGCTGATGTAGAGTTACCTGTAGTGTCAGTAACGGTGTTAGAGACATTTCAAGAAAGTACATGTCAGAAAATACTATTTCTTTGTAGTAAAAATAAACAGGTATCATTACAGTTTATAGCAGCAAAAAGGAAAATTAAGTGAACCCAATCTCTAGATTGAATCTTTATTTTGATAAAGTTTTCTGACTGGTATAAAAAAATAATACACTCATACTGTGAGCTGGTTTGAAAGTTAAGATGCAATAAAGGTGCAATTAAGAGCATTCAGAAATCCTACTGTAATATTATCTGGTAAGCAAATTTTAAGTGAGCTGCAACATTAGTCTTCATAAAACTTTAGATTAAAAAAAAAGCTGTCAAAAGGCTGCACTGCAAGATGCTTGAGAGCATTCAACAGCTTTTCATTTACCTCTGGACTAAGGACAGCCGTGCTATCACTTGGGACATCCTCTTCATATCCTTTGTTATGGAAGCTTTCGATTTCATGTCCCGTGCTTCCCTCACTTGGGCACTTGTATGAACATCTTGGACTGTTGCTGCACTGGGAGAATTCACATTTGCTGTCTCCAACTTCAGACGGTGTGCATGAAAGATGCGGAGATCCACTATCATCCTGGTACGGAGGCGGCTGCAGTTCATCTAGTGGAGGAGTTCTTCTCATCCTCTGGATGCAGTTTGCTGAGAAGTGAAAATTCTTTACTTACTTTTTGATTATTTACTGTTGACACAGTTGTGTAGAAAATAGTAAATCTGAATATCTATAAACTGTACAAATGCAGGTATTTTTACATTACATTTCAAAATAAATAAAAATACTTCAGGAAAATATTTGTGAAAAAAATTAAAGTGCATGATCTCTCAGATGGAAGATTTAGATAAAAGCAAAGTATTAAGTGTATGGCCACAATGGACTATGTAAACCATATATAAATAAATATAGCACAAATATGATGTGACAAAGATTCTAGGCTTCAATTTCAGGATGCTTACGTTGCAAAACCTCTGGATATTTAAATCAGATTCTGTGGAGGTGGAATGTAGAGCAATTAAGGAAACAAAATGTACTCCCTAAAGCCATGATACAGAACTTCCGATTACCTCCTGGGCAGCTCTTCAACCAGGGAGATATTGAATTAAACTCTGAAGACAAATAATGCACTACCAAAGGCTGGGACAAGCCTTTCGATACAAGTGATCTCTGCTCATCGGTGAACTTAACAAGTGAAGCAGTGTCTCAGACTCTTTATTACTTATCAGGGACAGCTAAAGGGTATTCAGAGACACTAGATTTAGTTACTAAAGACAGTGGAAAAAGCATCATGAGCAAACTTGTGCTTGGAATGACTACTTGATGCTGACCATCTTTGTTTCTCACACTAGATAGACAGACAAAAATGTGGTTATATGTCTCCTCAAAAAATTGCCCTGTGCTTGGCTATGGCTATAGAAACTTAACTCAAAATAATTCCATTGTGGTTTCTGATTTCATGTTTTACTACATAGTATTACACCAGAGACTAGAACTGTGAAAAGACAGCAAGGCATGCAGGAGCTGAAATGAAAGGAATAGCAAGGATAGATGAAAACCTGAACCATGTTTGGTTTACGTCTTCTGCAAAGGTTGTAATGAAGACTTTGATGCCTCTCACACATAGAATTAAGTTCTACACAGAAATTTCAAAGCAACATTGGTTTCTGGTGTCAAACATACCACTTTCCAAACAAAAATCTACCAAACAAGGAAGTTAAGGAAAGTATTAAATTGATAGCCATCAATTGATCGCTAACTTTTGATTGCTAATTAATCTAACAACTTGATCTACTCTCTCTTGTAACAAAGGTAGTACATTTTTGTTTCATCACCAGGTTTTTGTGCAGAGGACAGCTCTGCCTTAGTCTTGAATTCTCACCAATTACAACAACCTTTCAACTGCTTAATTCAACACATCACATGAAGTAACGGAGTATGGGTAAGAATTGCCCTCTACTGAACAGGGTTGAAGTCGCAGGGAAAAAAAAAAAAGAACAAAGTCTCTTTGAAAATAATCTTAGTGAAAGGCTCCCGTTAGCCCTTGTTTCCTTTGGAAGTCTGGAGTGTATCTAACTGTGGCATGCTGGAACTTTTCACAGCATCTGGGACTTGACGTGCACCCATCCACTGGATTTTGGTATTCACTGTCCACAAGATCCAAATCCAGACATGACGGATAGAAGGCAGCCACTGTGCACTAGAGATCCCCCACGCCGGGTGAGTGAAGGACATGGGCAGGACAGCTCATTATGGAGCAGATCTACTGCACAGATAAACAAAAGCCTCAGAGATACCTGGGGAATGCTGGGCTCTTCTCTATTTCACTGGGCTCATAATGGGACTCCACTAAGTTTTAGCTATGGCAAATGAGTAATTAAAACACCCCACCAGATGATATCCCTGACAGGAATCCTCTCTTCTCCGATAAAGTAATCAGAGCCAGCCTAACATTCAGGGTGACTCCAACTTCCTGTTAAAGGGCTCCTGCAAAAGTGTTCTGCTGTTAACCAGTCCTTAACTCTAACTCATGAAGTCCCACTAAGCTGGAAAACAGAGCAGGCAGGGACTCTTATACTTGAAATACAGCTATATAGCAGATATACATAAAATCTTACATACAAAACAGGGTAAGTGGGACAGACATAACCTTGAAATCACCATGCAGAAATAACAAGGTTTATTTGCAAAAAGGAGAGAGAGATGGGAAAGCATATTTTTAAAAAATATTAGATAACTTGTGCCTATGAAACTAAAGACATAATTTTAGAATCAAAACTGATGTTTTAATCATAATAAAATAATAATAAATATACTTCAAGACTCTCTATGTGAAAGCAGGACTCCCTTTTCATAATTTATATGATTAAACATTCTAGCGGATTGAGAGCAACATTTCTGCTCGCTGTTGCTAAAAGGCAGCAAACAGCATTAAATGACTCAGTAACCACTGTGTAGCTACGACTTAATTTATTTCTTTTCACTTGTAGTCAATTCTGCAAAGACTTCTTAACTCCTAGCTTTTCCACCATCTAACAAAATGAAAGCCTGTCCAGGTAACCATCAACACCATTATTGTCTTACATGAGTAAATAAATGACTGCGTGACTCACTTGCTTCACTTTCCTGAACTCCATTATATGTCCCTATGGGAAAACTGTGCACAGGCTGTGTGACAGAAAAGCTACTTTTAAGGTAGGCGGGGAAGAAGGGAAGAAAATTCTTATTAACCAGCTGTGATTCAAAAATCTCAGAAAGAGCTGAAATGCTGGGGCTTGAAACACTTAAAGCAAATATCTAGGTTTAAAAAAAACTAAGGATACCTCCAGCTAAACAGGTATAAACTGGTTTTGAACAAAAGGTTTCTCTACATAACAAGATATTCAAGTTTTCAAATGAATTCTTAACGTTAAAATGTCTGACTTTAAATTGACTTCCCCTTCCCACAGTAAATGATGCAATAAAATGATGAATTCATGTAACATCTGTCTGCAAATCCTGCAAATTTGAATTACATCAAGACATTCTAATGACTGATACAAAGACAGAAGTGAATACAGCAATGCTGAATATCTGATACTGGGTATCTGCCATAAAATTACATTAACAATCAACCCCTCTACCAAATTTGACATACGGATCAAAGTTTAAAATCGAAACCCCACTGCTAATGCACGCTGGCCTGTCACTGACTGTACTGGTGAAAAGTGTTAGAGGCTGAAACGAAAGCACATATGGAATTCTGAGTGTCCCAAGAAGCTATTCGCTCTCAAACCAGGTAGAAGATAAATGTTGTCAATCCTCCCAATTAGACTAATCATTCTAAATTCTCATCCCTGTTTGGACTAGACAGGGTGAACAGCAAGCCAACATACATCCCAAACCTGGAAAAATGAAGTAATCACAGAGAAAACAAACCAAGTATAGCCTGAAAGTGCCAGTACAAAGAAAAACAAAAAGATCTCATGTCTATTTTTCACCCCAAGTATGTGAAATAACTTTGCATTCTCATTATCTCAATGAAACTGAGTTGATTAGTAATAAATGTTTAGGAAACTCTAAATTGAAAATACAGTTTATTGCTCTCAATATGCAGATTTCAATAATCTTTTAAGGGTTAACTGCTTTAATGAAAATATTAATCCTTCTTTAGTAGGCTAGGAAAACACTTCTATAGTCATAACAGTGAAGTCCTTGCTCTACAGCTGAAGAAAGCAGATCTGCAAGTAAAATACCTGACAAACACAAGCACATTAGAATTTTACTGGTATGCTCAGAAATCAGACATTAGTTCACCGAAGTCAGAAGTAAATAAATACTTCTTAGTACTGTTAAACAACAATGGTCAATCTGTTTTCCTAAGTCCCTGGGCAGAAAACTGACTGAAAGCCAAGGGAAGATGATGTGTGTATTGTCATCAACCTCAAGGGACAGTCAGTAAAACTTGACACAGGGCCAAAACGAGCGTTTCTGGAACATACAGCTCAGAACTATGAGAAAATGCACAAACTTAATGAGTCCTGAGTGGAATCACAGTTTAAAGATACTTACCTGTAGGCAATTCGAGG
>VXBP01003990.1:567695-604292 GCA_013400115.1 Rhinopomastus cyanomelas
GGGGGGGGGGGGGTAGGTTTCCAGTTACTATTTTAAGCTTTTACTTCCAATGTTTCTCATTTCTCCTCTCTGTCTTGGTTCCCTGTGGACTGTGCCAAGCTGTATACTTCACCATGAAGCTGCTGATGTTCCTGTCCATCTTTACAATGTCTAGACTTTGCTATCTTAATTTATTTTTCCAAAGGTTATCAACAGCAACACGAACTCAGCCTTCTTAGCCCATATTTCCTGAGTAATTCCAAGAACATTCATTTCTCAACACATGGGAAAAGGAACTATCCTTGTGGTTTGAATTCCTCTGTCTTGTATGTGGTAATTAACAACACTTTCGCAACTTAGAGTTCCTCATCTATACTACTTCTTAAAATATTCATACTATTGTGGGATGCAGCCCTACTTTGCAGCAAAACTTTATTGGGAATCTGGTTGCCAGTTCCTTTAAAACAAATAATCACTGAATAAATTCCTAATTTTTTGAAGTAACATTTGTAATTATCACAACATCTTCATACTCCAACAGTATCTTCTCTTCCTCCAGTACAGCTCCACATACACTATGCTTCACAATCCTTTCTCTTTTTAATCTACTGTAAATTCCATGTTTTCAAGCCTTCAAGGGGTTCTATGTAAATGTTAAGACAATTTAAATAAAACATAAAATGAAATACATGTTTAAAAATTAAAGGAACCTTTCTTATTCTGAATGATTAAATACCCATAGAGATTTCTGATATGCTGCACAGACAGTCCAAATGGAATTTCCATGTTTGAACTTCCCTACCATCCAGAAATATTATGTTGACTGAATTACCCAAAGTTATGAGAAGTATAAAATAGGAACCTTAAATATTGAATGAAACCTCAGGGCTCTCCCTCCCATGAAATGAAAAGCTTATATGCATCTTTGTGAGGAAACTCTCCTCCTCCGTATTCTTTCACAACAAAACAAATTATCTTGGCATTATTCTATTTCTTTTCCAAAAGAGTTATGGCATGAGTCTTGCTTAATGAAAAAAGGGAACTGTAGGAATGGCATGGAGTCTCTATGGACAACAAAAAAAAGGTTTTTATCAGCTTTCTTTTTGTATTTGACATATTTTAGACTTCCATTTGCTGTTCAACTATCTTCTCAATTAAGCAATTCATCACTAAACATGAAAAGTAATCACATCTGTTTGGGTTTTTCTAATAAAACAACCTTCTCACACTAATTCTACTGGTAGTTCACATAAGAAAAATATTCTCAGATGTTTACTAGCAAAACCAATCCAAAATTATTAAATTATGTCTATGCCTTAAAACTTCAATTTCCTTCCTCAGAAAGGCAGTTGAAGTCACTGATACTCACATGTAATATTTATTTTTTAATTTGTCAATTTAAAAATAATTAATTTTTAATTAATCACATCATGAGCCTGCAGTTTGGTTTTGTTGGCTATGAAATTTGCTCTTTCCTGCACTTCTTAGAGCTCTTCTGACTTGTAGAAAAGTGTGGCCTGTTCAACAGAACACTACAGAAAAGTGTTGCACTAACGAAAAATCCTGAGCACTCTCTCCAGAATCAGCCCAATTTAGAACAATTAAATTAGAAATACTGCTTGTAAAAGACATTCTTTTGTTTCCTTCCCAAATATTTTGGTCGTCTTTCAATGAAAATTATACATTAGCTTCTCCTGAATTAATTTTCTTTCAATTTAAGTATCATTCTCTAGTCCTTTATACAGCATTTCTATTGATTTGGATAGGAAGGAGTTCTGCAACCTGGTTCCGTATTTATATTTTGCAGCTGTCCAAAATATTCCAATTCTGCATAAACTTATTGCTCCAGAATTTTAATATCTTCTTGATGCAACTCTAAATAAAGCAAGCTTTTAGCTTTCCAGGACTTTTATAACTTCAAAAGAGAGAGTACAAAACCTCTTTTCTGAGAGCTCTGAATTTTTTTGGAAGTGGTGATCTTTAAGAAGTGGAATTGTTAATTGTTTGCCTTAACTTCCATAATTGTATTTCCTTGGGTAAGACATTTACACTAAGTATGTTCATTCAACTGAAGCAGAAAAATGTGTTTTCTCACTGGTTTAGATGGTGGTTTCAGATCTACTGCTTTTGTATGCAGCCAACTGCAGCCAACTTTACAGTACTGGCTAACGTCAGGTATTCCTTTGCACCTCTGCTCACTGTCCATTTTTTCCCAAGTTGCCAAAATTGTTAGAAAAATATTGCTTCCAAGAAGATAAGTTAAAGGAATGACTAGAATCTTTCTTTTTTCTTTTTAACAGCCCCCCCCCCCCCCCNATTTTAAGTGTGTCTTGGTGACAAGGAAATGCCTTTTACCGTCTCTGCAAAATCACCCAAATTCAGGTGATTCTCTGTCTCACCAGCATTTAACAGACATTCAGTGCTTAACAGCTAAAAGCTTTGAAAACTCTACCCACTATAAATCATCTCAGGCCTCTGACAATCCCCATTTCTGACCAGTGTGTGCCCAGTGGCATCCCCTTATACCACTGGATAGCTAGCGGTTGGGTGTGAGCTTAGCAAATATTTTCCCGTGTCTGCTATACTTCATTTTAGTACAATTTTCACTAATTTTTAGTACAATTTTCACATTATTATTCAAATACCAGTCCAATTTAATTCCATGACAGCTGCAGTATTAAGTGCACGTTTTGAACAGTGGGAAAGTACTGAAAAGGTGAAAAAGATCCCATGGAGGTCTAAAATCAATTCGAGTATTGTAACACACAGCTACTATTTACCTAATATTCCTGCTCCCATTCTATTTGGTCCTAAATGGGGAAAAATATTATTAGAAAGGAAGATTAATGTGGTTTGTGCCTAATTTTCTTCAACATGTCAATATTTTTGCAGCTCACTTCACATGTTTATCTGAAAAAAAACCACCCCAAAAATGTACAATGTTTTTAAAGTCCCTCTAAGATCTTAATAAATAACGATGGGTTTGATGATATAAACAAATCCTACTGTGTTCCATAACTATCAAAATTCCATCATTTCTTTTCCCATACTTTTAAGTAAGACACAGCTACTTCCTTCAGCGAGAGGCCTTCCTCCATCTCTGAGAAACTTCAGGATTTCTCCAATACACCTTCACCTTGACAGCTGTTTTTTGTGAAGTTCCCTAATAGTTCAGCTTTCTATTTACTCCTACCCTAACTGGGGAAAATGAGAAAGGAAAGCCATTTTCCATCAAGAAATGCCTCCAGAATAGGAACACAGAGCTTGCCTTTCATTCCTTTGCCTAATTTTCACAGGAAAATGGAGTGCAAAGGATACTCTTGGATTGAGTCCCTAACACAGAGCAGCACTACAATGAACGGTTTCAGCAGGGCATGAGTTAAATTTTATGTCCACTTACTTAAGGTACCACTATGATCCTAATTTGGGTACCTTACAACATAATACATATGAGTAAAATACATATTATGGTGAATAAGTGTGCTACTCTAATAGAAGTCAATGTGTTTGGTCTTTTACAGACGGAAAAAAGCAAGTACAGGTTTAAATAACAAGTCAGAGATTGCTCAGAAGGTCTCAAAATCACAGAAAGCTTCCAATCAAGTGTGAAACTGGAACCAAGTCCTTTAAGACTAGTGCCCTAGCCACTTCTTCCAAGTTTTATTTTACTTCAAACCTTGTAAATTATTATTAATCTAAAATTCACCTGAATTGTGTACCACCACCAACATGGAAACCTCCAAGCCACTAGCTTCTTAAGAGATAAACCCCCACAGAATTTTCCATTATCATCAGCTCTGTAGTGGAAGAGAAGGAAAAGAAAACAAAAAATACAATATTAGGGTGGGGGGAAAAGGAAAGAAGAAAAAAATAAAACCAAAAGGCAAAAGGAGAAAGTAGGTATAATGTCTCAAAAAAAAGGAATAGGCTGTTCATAAATGTACAAAGGAAAGAACTGAAGGAAGAGAAGTTTAGTAGCTCTGCACAGAAAATGAGAAAAAGAGCAAAGAGAGGAGTAGAGAACAGACAAGATGCAAACAGGAATGAAAAATTACAAACAGCTAAAATAACAAAGCAGAAATTACTAAGAAAGAAAGGTGAAGGAAAGGGGAAAAGAAAACAACATATGACATGCAAAAAAAAGTGGCTCAGATCTGAGAAAAAAGCAGTGTCAACAGAGAAAAGAGATAAAAGAGAAACCAGTGATGTCTGATGGGTGGGAATATCCATATTTGTAGGTGAAGCTCTGCACAATGTAGAGAACATTACTAGTTATATTTCAGGAGAGGCAAGACATTTCCCAAATAAGATTTTACTTTTGTATTTATATTTTATATTTATTATAATTTTCCCTTTTGAGTGGGGAGACAGTGTCAATTTTTTATTCAGATGCTGACATTCTAAAGGACCTTTATTTCTCTCGTCTATTTAGGCACTTTTTCCACCTCTGTCCTTGACACAACGTCTCAGTTACTTGCTTTGGTAAAATGTATTGTATTTCCTGCAGTATCTTAAGAGTTTTCCTGGAAAAAGGATTGTAGGAAACCTCTTCTAGCTTTACCAAATAAAAAGCAGGTAGAACCCAGAAAAATCAAGGACCATCTCAGTTTGCAAAGGATCTAGTAGGTCAGCAATAGTAGAAAATGGTCTCAAGAACTCTAAAGATGAATAGATGCTATGAAATAACAGGACATGCCTATCCTTCAAAAGCAAGGTACCCTTCCTTCTCACACCCAGTGTGAAGGCTACAAATTCAGAGAAAAGGCAAAGGATTAAGCAGTAGGGAGCATGTCAGTCTGTTCCACTCACCCCAGCAAGACCTCAGACAAGTTTCTCCAGGCATAAAGAAACACAATTACTCAAAACTAAATTTCTTGTGCTTCTTTGCAGTACTTCTGAGACCTCCCACTGTCAGAGCTGAACTGCTTTACTAGGCTTATATGTAACACATGATGTAGCTGCTGTTCCTGTAGTTGTGATATAATTCACAAAAATGGGGAATTTTCTGCATTTTGTCAGGACTAGCTGAATATGAATCTGGCTGGTGAAGATATTTTCATTCAGCCACAGCAACAGTCCTAACAGCTATGCAAGAGCTCAGGAAGAGGAGGGAAGAGTGGCCATGCTGAATCTTGAATACAGAGGTCTACAGACTAATGCTTCAGCCCTCAACAGCAGGGAAAGGAACCAGTTGTCCACATCACCCACAAAAAAAAAAAAAACCAGCATTGAACAATCCCGTCAAGGATCAGAGTGCAGCATCTCATTCTCAACCCATTTAACCTCACAACTGGAGTACCGTGTTGTCATGAACACAGTGTTATACCTACTACACTAAACTTACTGGCCCTTGTGACAGAGCAAAATGTGACATTACGATCAAAATTTGTTTCTCATGCACCTTCCTTGTACTAACAGAAATTTGTGTACCTAATTTAAAATTACTGTTTGATGCTGCTTGTTGAGTAAGAGGCTTCGAGGTGGTGCACAGCAGTTAATTAGTAATCAAAGGCTGACAGTTACAGCTGCAAAATGTTTGTATGGTAATTTCAAAATTGAAAATTATTTATTTCACTCTACATGAAATTAGTGTACGCTCATTAAAAAGTCAGTGATTATCCTGAAAAGTACTAGCAGAACATTTCAGCAGCTTTGGTACAACCACCAGAAGAACACAACATACATCAGACCTGTTCTCATCCCAGCCTTTCTCACGATTTTGTGTCAGCGAAGTTTTGAGATGTCAGTATTACAGTGGCAAAACAGAAGAATGTCGCTCATAACTTTGACATTAGAGTGGCTGTAAACTAAAAGAGGTTACCCAGAGAGGATGCATAATGGACCTTGATGGTTTTCAAAACTCTCCAGGCTCAGGCCCCCCAAAACCTGATCTAATTGTGAAGACAGGAGATAGGAGATCAGCCTAGATGACCCACACATGTCCTTTTGAACGTATTTTTCACCAATTTTACAATATATATTGAAAATGGATTGGGATCATCTCAGATACCTCTAAAGCAGTTTGAAGTTCCTCTGCCTATACACAGTCACACTGCTAGAACCTGCACTGAATACCTTTACCCACCAGCCTGGAAAAGTCATTGTTAAAAAAAAGAAACAAAAAAAAAGACCAAACAAAAAACCCTAACCTACCACCATCACAAAAAAGAATCTAACCCCAAGGGAAAACTAATAGAAGGAACAGAAGAGATTCAGAATTCTTTGTTAAATGGTGACATTCCACTGCAGTATACCTAGTGCTGGCTTTAGACAATGTAGGATTGCTGAAATTTACTTTTGACACAACAACCATGCAAAGCTATAGACTTTTAAGTTAAAAACATCCTAACTATCATATATGTACACACACATTTATACATACACACACCACATGGCCATGCGTCAGGAAGAGGAACAGTTTAAGGTTTATGAAACACTAAATACAATTAAGATTACACTGAGCAACTAATATCCATTATAAAATGCTGATGTTAAACAGTAAATATTGACCTGTATAATTTATCAAGTGAAAAAGCCTTAATTCACTTGTTATTTAAACTTTAACAATAAATATGATAGCTTAAATGGCAGGAAGTAAGAAAAACCCAGAGCGTTTGCTATCATTTCGCATTAACATTTTGACCAGTCAACAATTGAGCAGTGATGAAATGTGCAGTTTGATTCAAAGTAAGACAAGGCTATTTAAATAAACTCAAAATAAGAAATGCGTATTGAAACATTAGAATTTTGATAAGCGATCACAGCTGCACTAGAATTAGTTTCTATAGCAACAGAGGAAATAATGTGGAGAATTGCACTGCAACACAAGATGGCTCCTTACAAACACTACGGTTCAAATAGAAAACTTTCAAGTTATTCTCTGCATTAAAATATTTCTATTAAAACAGTTATTCAAATATCCTACACCTTGCACTTCACATAACGTTCTATTTTCATTCTCCAGGATTCACTTCTAGTCCATCCATTCCGGTGTCTCATAACATATTCACTTCCCCCATTACCTACCTTCCTATTTTAAAATAAATATAAGAAAAAGTGACTCAGTCTGAAGCATACGGTACCTTTGATCTCAAATTTATGTGCATTTCCAATCTTTATTTTATTATCCCTACACAGAAGCACTTATTACATTTATTTTTCCAGCAGTGCACTTGTAAAAGATAAGAGAAGGCTTTGCACGTGCTACTCGTAGGACGCAGCATTACAGCCCTGAGAACTAACATCACTGTGGAACTTCTGAAACTTGCAGTCATAGCAGAGTTGCTTGCACAAGCTTTTATCGTTGTGCACTCTCATGTCCTAAGCATGATTAAGAAACCAGAGCAAATCTGTTAGTATTCACGGACCAAACCCCCATACGACGGTAAGATAAAAGCCTTTCAGTTGAGCACATCTTCAGATTTCAAACGTTGCTCATTTCTCACACCAACAATGATTGTTTCATTGCACTGTCTCTGATTCCAGCTATTTTTGGTAACTAATTAAAAGCATATGCCTGAACCTTTTATGTATTTTGCCCTTATAATGAGACCTATTACTCTGGCTTATTCTACCCTTTCGAGTTCCAAAGTATCTTTTGAGTTACCATGGATACAAGTGATATGCCTTCTCCCACAACTGCTTTGTGAGCCTTATCAAACACCACAAAACTGACAGTGAAGGAATCTCAGCCATCTAGATAGGATGAATATCTAACCCTTGGAAGTGCTTTTCTTCCCCACCCCACCCCCATGCCCCCACAAAAAATGTAGGTATCCCATGTAGTAACATTTGTAATTAAAAATGAGTGGGTTCTTTTCTACCTGGAATTCTGTACTTTTTCTCAAGGAAAATAAAACAAAAAAAGGTGCAGATGTAAAACAATTCTGACCGACCTTGAAACAGTGTTAAACAAAAAGGGGAGTTGGCAGAATCATTCAGAGTTTGCTGTTTATTTTGAGTTGACAGAGTTTAAGCATTTCTAGGTTAATATATCCAGAAATTGCAGCAGGGAGCTACAGAAACACTGTATGCAACTCAGATTACACAGAGCAAATAAAACTCCTTCAAATTAAAACTGTTAGGCCTCTTCTTACCAATTTATTAGGGGTATCTTCAAATGCAAACTGCATTCCAACAAATTGCAAATAATTTGTCCTAATCAGTGAAGAGGAGGGCAGTTAGTAAACTGATTTTCCTATTATGTTTCTGCTTTCTGACCTCTTCTTAAAAACAAACTACTCTCTTCCCACTCAGACAGCAAAATTTACAGAGGATTCAAAAACCAAGTGCTGATACTAACATTTGATAAAGTAAAATATAAGAAGGGGAATAACTAGAAGGAAAAATAAATTATTTTAATATGAACTTGATATAGACTCATTCAGAACCATCTCCCAACTTGCAACGCATTAAATCACTGGAAGGACTTCAGCCACATAATTTAATGCCATGAAGGCAACAAAGAGCTGAAGAGCCAGAGAAGATCAGAAGGCAAATCCTGCTCTTGACCCTTTTCCTCAGTTACCTAAATGTCTCTAAGTATTACAGCAAAACACTCAACAAAAAACTTTACCTGACTTGTTCATGTGCACAAGCTCCGACTTGCTCTAAAATAGCAAGATTTTGGAGCATAAGGGAGTTTCAAATGGCACCTGAGCCAGGGACACTGAAGCATAAAAGCCAATTATTTCTGTACTAAGATGAAAGCAAATAAACATTGCGAAGTCCAAGGAAAATACCTAATTACTTTAACACAGATGGCATGGAACTTTTCATTTAGGAGCTGTCTTTTCTCTTAAAATTCACAGGACTTGGACAACATTCTGAAGAGATACGAGGTTTTAAATCTGGTTTTACTGCTGAGGATTTACAAAGTTTAAGAAGTCATTACTACCAAACCACAGACTACTAAAATACAAGGATAACCAAACAACAGACCACATACTACAAAGCCAGGAACCAGGAGATACAGCAAGCCAAAGAAAGTTTGAGCTAAATCAAGCAACATCCGAAACAAGATTCCTTGAACCAAGTTTAATCACAGAATCATTTAGGTTGGAGAAGACCTTTAAGATGACTGAGTCCAACCATTGACCCCAATTGTCCCAAGGTCACCACTAAACCCTGTCCCTAAACTCCACATCTACAGGACTTTGAAATACATCCAGGGATGGCAAATCAACCTCCTTCCCTGGGCAGCCTGTTCCAAAGCCTGGTAACCTTTTCAGTGAAGAAATTTTTCCTAACATCCAATTTAAAATTCTTCAGCACAACTTAAGGCCATTTCCTCTTGTCCTATCACTTGTTACTTGTAATCTTGACCAATCTGAACAAGAACAGATCACAGATGCTTCTCCTCTTTTCTTTTTTTTTTTCCCCGAAAGCTGCAGCCCCTGACCTTTCAGCTACGAGTATGTTTTCTGGTAGAGACGTCAACTCTTTGCAGTAAACAACAGCAACAGTGTCACCTGCTCAAGCTGTGTTTGTTCAGGCTGAGCATTTTCAAAGAAAAGATAATCACACCTGAAGTCAGCCTCTTGAAAAGACGAACCTTTTGTAGTTTCACTCCCTGAGATTTGGATTTTTCAGATACACATGCTCTTATCAGCTCTATTTTTAACCTGCCGCTCATATAGGATACTTAAAATTCTGAACATGTTTACATTATCCATCCAGCAGGCTAATGGAACTGCGTAGCAGACAGTCATGCATAATTCAAATCAATATCCTCAGGCTTGCAACTCTAAGTCAAAGCTGCCTTTAAATAAGCTGGGTGTGACTTTAACATGAATAAAATGGATCTAATTTTTTTAACCTTTATCTCACAAATTGATATATTTGCAAAGGGATGGCATAAATCTTCTTTAAAAATTAAAAGAAATAGAAGATAATGATAACTGAGAACCTTTTTAAAATATACTTTCAGGGACAAAATGGTTCACCAGGACTGAGCACAAACATTTTAAATAAGATAGACGGGTAATTTTAATACATTTTTTAAGCAAAATGTACTAATATGTCCACAAAAACCCACACTGGAAGAAGATTAAATGGTGTGGAAAGTGAATGTGGCACCATTTCCTATTTACAGATCTAAAGATCAAGCCTTAATTGAATTGGGCATAGGTGACTCCACACAGAAAATCTTGTCCCCAATTAAGCATGTCTGTGAGATTCTCTCTACGGACCAGAATCAATAGTTCCATTAAAGTAATTTTTCCTTTGAGTTTTCCTATGCACTTTCACAGCAGAGAACCTTTAGCCACACTGAACTGACCAGAAACACCACAATTATACCAGTTACAGATCTGTCTCCAGTTTACTTCTAAACACGGGAGGAAAGGCAACTGCAAATGCAAAACCACAAAAACAAACAAAAAACTCTCCGAGCTTAAAGTTGTATAACATATCATGCTTTCCCTTTCCTCCAAGGAAAATATTCCAGGAATTCCTAAAAGTCAGGATAACTGTAGAAGATAAAATGTTCTAAGTGGCTTATTTTAAGAAGGAAAAAAATGCAGACAGACTTCTGCCACCACAGAAAATACAGACACAGTTTCAGGTTATTTACTCAAACACGATGCACTTCTGATAAATAACACAGACAATTAAAGTCACTAGAAAAATAGTCAATGGTGACATCATCTACATTGACTGACTAGGTAACAAAACAAAAAAGACCTCAAAAATGCCAAAAAACGTGGAGTTCTGAGTGTATGCAGCGTAAATTTCTTTTTTCCAACAAACCTTATATGTGTCTACACAGACATTGGCAGGTTCAATCCTATTTCTAAGTCACTCATTGCATGCTAGTCCTGAGATCTCTGCAACTAGGGTTAAGACTAATGAAAATTTTAACCACCTTTTGTCTGTTCTGTAGGAGTCTTTCAGAAAACTTGTCTTGTGGTGTATCTGCATAACGATCAAAGAAACTGCTCCCCTATATCAGTAGATATTACAATAATGCCAAGAAAATAAAAGGAGGAATGTCCATACGCTATAGCTCTTCGATAATTTTCGTACACAAAATACCCAGTGGACTCTGAGAATCAGCCAGAGAACTTGGGCCATGAAGGATCTTTGCTGATGTGGTACCAGCTTTTATATTTATATAGAATATAACATAGAACAAATCCGTTCTATGTTTTATTAACATAGAATATCTATATTGAACACAATGCCACAAGGAACTATTTTAGCCAGAAACACATGTGTGAGCTTTCCCCACCTAACGACAGCTCTTGAGCCTTTCATAGATTCCAGATTTAAATGGATGAGCGACCTGGTAAAACAATAAGTTTACAATAAGAGTGAAACTTTCCTGTAATTATTAATGTATGATTTACATCGCTTCAGAGACATCACATTGCTAAGGGTGACTTTCTTCAAAGGCTTCACAGCAATGCAAAGGGTATTTCTTCAAAGACTTCAAAATGCTGGCAGGAGGAACCTAATTTGTGAGGCTGCTTTGCTCACTTCTGCACATGGGAAAAAAAAACAAACCCTTTTCCATTGGAGTTGGTCTAGCTGGAAAAGGAATTCTCTTGTTGCAAATCTTATCATCATCATCACTAATTTAGAGTTTTGTTACAAGTTTTCTTCTCTCAGCAGCAGATGACACGCATGCGTCTTCTTCCAGCATGACATGCATAACGTCTTCTTCCAGCATCTCTGCTCCTAATCACAGGGTAAATCCATGATTTTGGATTTATTCAAATTCATTCTATCAGGCACTTTCATGTGTTTCCTTTGGTTAACAAGATTGTGCACAACTTTGATATCATCCATCTGGCTTTTAAACTCAAAAGTTCTTAATGTAAATCCATTCTCTTCCGAACCTTATTTAAACTCAGACACAGATCTCCTTTGCATTAAATCCCATCTTTACGTCTTGCCACCTCCACAATATTCCTCTAGAGCATGACAAGAATACTGAATTACACAGGTAGTTTCTAGCCCCATCTGTGAATTCCGTCTGTTCCAGGTCTCCAGACTTTGTAAACATGACACTTGGCTGCCGTTCAGGCAGGTAAAGATTCGAAATCATAACATGATCTCAGCCTAATATGTTAATTACTTACATGGAAAGTTTCCTGCTATATCAGGAACTTTTCAAAAGACAAGGAGTAACATTTTATTGGGAAGTGAAAAATATCCAAATTCTACGAGACTGAATATAAGAGCAAAATTTAATCTCTAAATCACCTTAGGCTCTGCAATGCTCCGATTTTGAGCAAACACACATTACCATTTCCAATACTCAACAGAAGTGACTGTCTTGACTATTATAGAAGAACAATAGAGGAATGCCATAATACACTAAGAACTTCTTTTAAAGCCCCTAACCACAGGACTGGAGAAATTAATTAGAAGGTAATGCAAATCAATTTAGCTCCGGACACTGTTGTGCAAATCCTTGAATGACAAAAATATCTTTTGTTCTACACAAAATTATTCTTAAAATCTTCCCTTGACAGACTATGGACTGTCAGACTCTCTAGAGGTTTCAATACAGCAATGAATTCTCTTTCACCAATTTTTAAGGGTTTGAAAGCAACGAAGACTCACTCCAATACACTGATAAACATGAGGCAGACACGCGTAATCAGTGATCAGAACATTGTATCATTAGTTTTGCATCACAGCACTTTCTCCTGTACAACATGAAGATTTTTAATTACTCTTTGAAGCATCAGGGATAGATACCCCCACAACAGAAAACAAGCCGTATCAACTAAAGAAATACTGTAATAGAAAAATCCCCTTTTTCTCTCCCAAAAATCTCTAAAAAGTGCATCAAGAATGACAGCAATTTATCCTATATGAGCAGCACCAAATGAGAGACAGAGCACAAATATCTAGAATATCCCACATCTCTGAAGCACACTCTGAAACATTTGGGAAACATTGCTCTGGAGATTGCTTATCTTTTCTCAAGTCTCCTTCAAATTATCTTCATGAATCTTTTATTCAAAGCATTGAGTCTAGGCACAGCTGTAGGCCCAAAGGAGTATTTTCTTCCAGTTGGTGTTATACCAGAGAAATCTAACAGGTAAACTGATAGAAGCACATAGGAGAAAAATAGGGGGCCACCACCTTCCTAAATAGTCTTTTTCCATTGTATTTCTATCTCAATTTTTTAAAGCACATGAGAGGAGAAAGAAGTAACTGTTTAAGTTATGAACTAGTATTCAGCTGAAAGTTCAGTCTTCCACTGTGAAAACTAGTTCACAGTTTCATTCCACGTAAGCCATCCTCTTGGTCTGTAATTCTCAGCATCTGAATGTACAGACAGATTTTCTCAGAACACTGAGAAAATTTTGTGGCTTTACTATCATGAACACAATACACATCCATACCAGGGCCCTGACACAGTAATTTTGAAAAAGTACATTTCATTCACACTTGGCTCAAAAAAACATGGAATAATGCTGGAAACTAAACTGGAAAACATATGATTACCAGGGCATTCACTGAGTGACTTATTCTTCCTCTCTGAGCCTGTTCAGTGGCTTTTGCCTTGGCTTGGTAAGTCTGAAGAAGCAGGATTCTGCTTTACAGAAGGTATTTACTGAGGAAACCTCCTCGCAGATTGCTTTAATAAACTAGGAAGAATCCCCTGTATACCTGCTTTGAGGTGCTTATGAAAAAGCTTTTGGTGTCTATGTTGGGGAGACGCTAAAAGAAAATCTCTCTATATACTTCAGGTAATTAATTCAAGATACTTTTCCCAAGACATGAAAACTAAAAGGAGAGAAAGAAAAGGCAAAAAGCTGCATCAAGAATCCAATCCAAGAGATTGCAGTAGAACAGTTGTCTTCACGTGCAAAGATTGACACTGAGGAGCAAGGCAAACATATGTCCAACAGACACATCAACATACAGTGCCGAAAGCCTAGAGAAGAATAAAAGTGGAGAAGATAAACTACAAAAATAACATCATACTCTACCTTCACAATATGGAAAAGATGGATAAAATCCAGTAGCATATGCCTGCTAGAGCAGCAGATTCTCATTTAAGAGAACTTATGTTTTCTCGCTGCAGTCTTTTAGTGCTTCCATATGTTTCTAAAAAACCTTGTGAAATGTAAGGCACTTGGGCCAATCTCAGAAATAGAACCTCTGAACAAACATGTCTTCAGCCGTGGGGCTTTATCAATTGAGAAGTTAGAAAAATGCTTTAAAATAGGCTGGAAATGGAACCTGTGCTTGTGCTGAGCTGGTAAACTATAGCTAAAAAAAGTACATCTACACATACCAAGCAAGCCGGCTTAATAGGTTTCTTTCCGTCATGATGTTACTTACTGCCTCAGAATTGGGATCAGTCCCTCATTCCTTGCTTCTTCACCTGGAATCTAGGTGAGACACACTAAGATCACAAATTAAATACAAAAAACCCAAACGGTTTTATTCCACTCTTCTACTGTTCTCATCTAAAGGGATTCAGAATACTGACTTCAAAAGCCAAGAAGAACCTGCAACTTTTGACGCCTGCCTGCATATGCAAAACTGTACTTCAAATATATTTACCCTAACATTTCTGTTTAAACTTCCATTTTTTAAAATTTAAGTGATTGCTTCATTAAAGGAAATACATTGTAGTTGCCTAGGAAGCTTATAGAGATAACAGAGACATCACAACTTGTCTGCATAATACTTGAGGTTTAAGAAAGTTTAGGAAGCAGACACTACTGGAGACAAATGGGACAATTTAGTATCAATAAAATAAATACATTAAATAATTTTTTAACGTGAAGTTATTAAGAAAGCAAAGATCACAACAACAGAGACACTGAAAAATATTTCAAATTACCAAAGAACAACTTAAAATGGCAACTGTAGATTAGAAGTTTGTACACTTTGTGATTTAAATCACTGTTTCAGTTCACCATTTAGTTGTTAGCAGAAATATTGTTTTATTACTTGAGGGATTCTTCCTTATTTTCATACTTCTTTTTCTGAAGCAGATGTGTAATGTCACAGCCTATATTAAACCCCTCTTGCAAAATATTGCACATTACAGAAGAAATGAAAAGGATGTATTTTCAGGGCATTTATCAGAGAAAGAAAAAGGCCAATTCAGGAAGCAGTCACATTTTACCAGATAACACGAGAAAGAACAGAAAGACTACTATACACAAAAATAAAACTTCAAACATTGAGCTGAACCTGGAACTCTGGGCCTAATCACAGAACCTGTGCTGGGTCTATACAGATATCTATCTACAGATATACGGGCTTCTTTTTTCTGTGATTAATAGTTTGGGGTCACTGTGCATTTCACGTGGCCATTTGTACCATTTACTTTGCCATTCCGTACCACTTTACTTTTCACACCTGTCAGCATTTTGATTTTATAATGAAATTGAAGCATGTAGGGATGCTCTACAATGAAGCCTGTCCATGAGGAACTCACTGCAAAAGTTTTATGTTTACAATAGCTTGGAGTCTGTAGAAGCATTTGCATCAAATTACAATGCTAATGTTTTTCATTTAAAATGTGTCTCAAAAGCTAAGTACATCGAATGCACTAGACAGGTGGATCAGACACTGGTGATAAGTAAGTACTTGTGAAGCAAAATTTCAAGTCCTAAATATAATAAAATGAAGTGCTGCTAGAATATTCCACCATCAGAATTCACCAACTAAAGCCATAAAACATTTTGTTTTCTTCATTTAACTTTTAAAAACATACTAACAAAATGCCGTGTCAGTTCTATATAAACATGTTATAAAGAAAGATGAATATGGCCATCTAGAGGAGAAAAGAACGATGTGAAAACACACCACTGTTTTTAGAAACACGCAGACAGGAAATAAACATAACAAACTAACAATTGGTTGTTATATAATTGATAATAAGTGAAACTTAATATGATCAGACATTTTGATGGTCTTAGGAATGAAAGCGTATAATTAATATTATACATGTTTATAGCAATACAGGGTGTTTTCATAAAGACAAAATTCTGGTTTTGTCTCGTGGTTAAATTGTCTGTGCACTGTTTCACACAGACACATCCAAACAAGCAAATTTAAGAAGCAAAGGCTGAAGTGCAAACAGTTATTAGTAAAACTGTTTATTGGCTCCTGTGAAAACTGTTGTGAGATACAATGTGATAAACTGCTGAAAACACCGCAGTATTTTCTAAAAGTGTAATATCATTCTCATTGCCCTTATTACTCAGCTTCTGATGGAGTTTTTAAACAGTATCATCAGAAGCCAATTTAGTAGCTATGAGCAGAGGGGAAACAGAGATGAAACACAAATTAATTCTGTCCTCTTGCCACTTTGCTGTAGCACTGCCAAGCCCTACTCAGCACACAGGCTGATTGGGGCCTTAAGCTGGAAGTATGTCTGAAATATTCAAGTCTTAGGAGCAGAAATTACAAATTATATAAGGAAAATAGAAATTCTATAAGGAAACAGAAGCACACAAATATTAACAATCTTTTCTCATATTAAATAAAGTACATAGGAGCCCACTGCTTGCTCTCTGCCATTGTTACAAAGAAAAAATATTTCTACCATTTGTCTTTATAATTCTAAAAATAATTAAATGGTCATAAAAAGCAAGTTTTTAATGAAAAGTGTTAGGATTCCTACCATATCAAGTTTTCTAGAGATCTATTTTGCAAGTTCAAGGAACAGTAAGGCTTTGATTATTTAAAAAAATTACAGTGAATCATCCAGTATTTTGATCCTCTCTGCCCATAATCAGAGATTTTAGTCTCATCCATTCAGTGAGCCATTTCCCTGAGCGCATACGAACTCTTTGGTAGCAACAGCTAGTCTCCCATTTACTTTTAACTGCAAACTTCACTCATGAGGCTTTTACTTTCTTTCCACCAAAGTTCTGGGCTGGACACTTCCTCTCTCTAACAGTCATAACGTACCTAGGCGCACTCTGTCTTTTCCTCTATTCTAATACAATTTTATCATTGTGCAAAGATTATTTCTTTTATGTGTGAAATTATATAGGAAGAACAAGAACAAAAGTATAACATTAATTATTCTGGTCTGCCACCTTCAGGTCACTGTGAAGTGAAAAATAACAGGTTGGTAATCTGCTGTGTCATAGAATCACAGAATGATTGGAAAGGACCTCAAAGATCACCTAGTTCCACCCCACTGCCATGGGCAGGGACACCCTCATCAAAAATCTTTTTAATCGCATTGAATATAATTTTGTTGAGATTGATCATAAAAGTCAGCAACTACAAATTTTTGTGATCTCAGATTATAAGGAAGACAATTATTTAAAAAACAAAGTGAAGCAAAAGCCTGGATATAGGCCAGCACAAGGCCTTTAGAGCTTTAGCCCTGTGTGGCCAAAGTTAAAAAGCTCAGGTGAACTAAGAACCTTCCATTGAACTAAAAGGAAAAAAAAATTCAACAAAATTAAAAACTGTGAAACTGAAAGAGGGATGTCATGTGTTCCTTCCAACATGAATTATTCTATGAATATTTCAACAACCAACCTCAACAGTTTGAAAAAAGACAAATTCATTATTCTAGGTATCTGAAAAGAGTCTTCTTGTATCTGGTATTACTAGCTGATAAATACATTTGAGCTTTCCGTCTCCTGTTAATATACCCCACCATTCTCTCCCAACGGAGTCTTAAACCATGCAAAAAATGTATATATTATATTTCACATTTTCTCTACCAACACTGCTGACAGTGTATCTCAGAAGATACAAAAACCAAACGTGATACTTTCACTGTCCCACTTCCTTGTCTTCCTCTATCACAGCGCTCAAAGATCAGTCCTTACCACCTGACCTCACCTCTGCATCTCCTTCCCTATTTGCTGGATCTCGGACCACCAGCCTTCCTACAATTTGCCAGCAAAGAACTGAAGTTTCTGATTATCAGAAAAGAATCCTCTTACTCTGCAGCTTATTTCAATTATAGCTTTCATGTCCTTTGTGACTTAACTTTGAATCATGAATGTGCATGCACCAATTTCAAATTTCAGGGACAAACAGACTTTTAGATGACAGAATTATATCACATGGCACAAAATTTACTTTTTTTCCAAGCATTTCTGGACTGTAAAGAATATTTAAAGACAGACACCTTTAAATTACACATATCCGCTCCTTATTAATCAATCACTGAAAATCTGGCATGAAGGAGGCCCACAAATACCTTATTGTACCACAGCATGTGTATTACAATCTGACTTCTGTTACTCATGCTAGCACATGCCTATAGACAGTTTCACATAGAGCTAGTTTGAAGCACAGAAAGCATATTAGTAAAATATTAACAACAGGATTCCCAGCCTCTTTGCCAGGCTGCCACCCTTGCCTAAAATCAAGAAATACAATACCACAAAAGAAAATATCCACTGTCAATATCAAACTAGTAATGCCATGGAAAAATGTGATTAATAGAATCTTTGTGACACTTTCTTTCTGTGGTTTTTAAGAAACAGATACAGAACATTCCATATGTACCACAACCAATAACCAAATCCATTTACTCTGCTGACAGCTTATCAATAGAGGAGTAACCGGTCTTCTTTGTATTTCTAATACCACAGACATCAATTAAGATCTGCCATGTTTCCTTCCTAAATCGAAATATTTTGAATCACCAAAAACTCCAAACTTACTAATGATGAAATGGTATGAAACTTAACATAACGAGACACTGTGTATCTGGAAGGATGCGTACAAGTCTGTGCCATTTATTTTTTTTATTGAGCATGCACAAATTTTAAAGATATCTGTATACTACTTGCAGACACTGACCAACTGCAAGTCAAGCTGTCCTAGTTTAGGACTTGCTTATCCAGAACATAACTGAAATTTGGAAAAAAAGGAATGCTTTTAAATCACTCTTACCTTCATCTATTGAGGCTTCACTACTGTATCCATCATATTCTGCAGACAGGGGACTATATTTTTGTCTGGTTTCCCATATATAGTTTTTTTGCTGTCTGCCATCCACCACTGGCAGCCTGGAACTCTGGGTTCTAGACAAGGCCTCATGATATTTACCCAGTGCTTCATCTTCACTCTCAGATGATGAACCATGCTGGTCTTTACTCATATAAGAATTGTCTGTTTGAATAAAATAAAGCAAATCGACTACAGCTCAAAATAGAATAAAAGAAAATAACCGTAAGAGGTTATCACTGAAGATATTGATGGTATGTAAATTTAAAATCCTGTAATATTTTTTAAATATCATCTTGCTGCAATTATAAATATGTGATTAACTGGTGAGATTTTTTTTTCCTAAAAAAACTGCATGATCATCAAGCCCCCCAAAAAATTCTAAAAGTTATTCAACAGAAAATGGATCAATTTGTGTAAGGCAGCACACACTGAAACATTTCATTAAGTAAGAAAATGCATAAAAATAATTTATGTAAAGTAAATCCACTGGTGCTGCAGTATTTGAACACCTAACACATCAAAAAGGCAGCCCCTGATCCCCCATTCCCAGCTGATTTTGCTGTGAGCATGCAGTGTAAGGCAGAAATGAGATTGATTTACAAAGTGAAGCCTGCAACTAAATCATCTTAGGGTATTTATGTCAGCAGTGCTTAAACTCAAAATAACAAATGGGAAAATGCTTGTGAAAGATGTTTGCATGCACAACTTTATTTAGCTTACAATTAACAGACCCTTGTTCAAATAGCTGAAATTAAAACATTCTCACTGCAGGCATCTGGCAACAGGAAAAACTGTGCAGAAGAATCTATTGTGTTTTTACACCAGTTCTTTACTAATGTCCACTCCTGTAGCAAACTTGTCCCAGCTACATCTGCAGTGCAACTTCCCACTAAAGTAAAAGATTCTGCTGCATTTTTATTTCTGTAAAAGGAAAGCTTCCTCCACCCTTTTTCAAACCTCAATTGGAATGTGTTCGAATTTAACACACCCTGAAGAGGTTCTGTAGATCCCATACTCTTAACAGGCATTAAAGAGTCCATGTACACTCAATAAAGGTCAACATTACCACTACTCTGTGAGCAAGCCTCTAGGATACGATTTGCCCATGAATTTCCATTACCAGCGAGGCTCTGGGAGGCCCATCATGCTGTTTTGCTGCTCTTGATTATACAAGGTAGCACTGTCTAACATGATACCCAGCCACACTTTCTCCTTCCCCCCTTTTATGCCTTTCTCACAGGCCCGAAGCTTCTGGAGCAGATGAGTACAATCACTTCCCACAGAAGTTTATTTCTCTCTGCTACTCATACAGAAAAGCTGAGACTGTAAGTTTAGGGAGGGCACCTTTTGCAAAGTCACATTTATACAAGTACAATCTTAAGTTCCTGTCTCCCAGTTCCATACTCCAGGCTCCTGCGCTAAGCACTTTCAGTCTCTCATGAATAGTTCCTTTCACTCTTTTTTTGTCTAACTGATTGCAAATTCTCTGCACTTGAACCAGAGCAACTACCCATTGTAGTCTTTCAACCTTAATGTCTCCACCTTCTTATGGCATTATTAGTTCTCTCCTTAACTGTCACCTGTCCTACTTCAAATCCTACACCACCACTTGCATCATGTCACATTTGTTCAGGACATTTCTATCTTCACATAAATCATGTTAGCTCTCAATTCTTCTGTTCAAACTTCCAGTGTCCTTCAGTACCTGTAAGTATCAAAAGCAGGATACGACCTGCTCCACTCAGCCCCTACAATGAAGCATGTGAGTGCAAATGGAATGGTCAGTGAACAGAAAAAGTGAATAAGAAGTGTTTACCATGACTTTTTGAAGGCAAAGTTTCCAAAGATTTACAACTTGGTCAAACTCAGGTTTTTCATAGAACATGTGAAAAGTGGTCCCCCACATTTCAGTACTCCAACACGCAAAGGTGCCAAAGCATCTTAATGAAGCAAATGTGAAATTCATTTATTTTTTTTTGCACTGAGAACCAGTAAGTATTTCCCAAACTCCATCCCTGGAAACAACTAAAGATTTCAAACTACTGCTTAAAGTAAAAAATAAAAAAATCTCAGAGAATGCCAAATTTCATCCTATGTATTTCAGATTTGGCACACTGTGTCAGGAAACTGAAAAGAAGGTCTTCAAACGGAAAATGGGAGGAAACCTGAAGTGTAGATGGTGCAACCAGCTCTACATGCAATGTGTACATAATTTAGTATTTATAGGGAAACTGGTGAATTAAAAGCCAGCTAATGAGCAACCAGATCTTTCAACTCTAGGCTATCAATTTTAATTCCTTTCTAACAAATATGGTTCTTCCCATTGTACGAATTACTATAAACAAGTCCAGTTTCACCAATTACTTACTGAAAATATACACCAAGCAGGGTATGTTCTGGTATATTCACTGCAAAGGGCTTCCCAGAAAAAAGAATCCCTTTCGCTGGTACACAAAGTAAAATTCTGCATCTCACACACTCAACAAGTTGAAACCTGCCACTCAGGAAACTTCTACAGATTTCCACAACGATAATTAAAGCAGGGCATATGAGGACTAAAATATAGCATCACACATCAGTATTAAAAGTATCATTTATCCTAATGAGAAACGTATTCACAAATATGAAATTAGGTTCATTTTTCAGTCTGCATAAAGAAATAAAGAGCATAAAACACAACAGCAGCATGTTTGAAGGAAGTTCTCAAAGTTATGCCTCCAATAATACACAGTTCTTTGTAAGCATCCAGAAGTTCTCAGTGGCACCAGGTACCTTTTCTCAGTTCTTAGGATAAAAGAAAAAGAATGAGGATGTAAACTCTACAAGTCATAAAACAAGACCTCTTCAGAGGAGTGAAAAACCTCATTCAAGTTCAAACACAAGCTACCTATGCAAATATTTTTTAAATGAACAATGCAAATCTGCTAAGAGTTTCTTGGGGAAAAAATAGCTTCCTGCACATTAAAAGAATCCTCAGGGTATTATGCCTCTCCTTGCCATTTCACTTTAGATTTTGAAATGTTAGTTGGAAACTTGCCTAAGAGAATTCATGTTCTTATTAAAACTTTTCCTTTGTTGAATACAGCTCATATGTAATTATTAACCTAACAAAAACTGTTAATTTGCTTATAATGGGATCTAAAATGCTATTTTCAATACAGAATATACTTTACAAATGTTGTACCACATGAAGAAGTAATAGATAAGGTAATAGTTTAATCACACAAGCATGGAAAAGCACGCTAAATAAAACTGAAAAAAGCCAAAACCAACAGAACCAACAGATTTTTCAGATAAGGGAAAATGCAAGCACCAAGAAACTACGAACATTCTATTACTAAATAATTTACTTCTCTACAGAAATGTCCAAAAAGCCTGCCAAGATTTCTAAAAATTCACAAGACAGTCCACAAAGCAATTACATAAAAATGCACCTTCCAACTACTGCTGCAATTAAGTTGTCATATTGTTTAAGACTAGATGTTGAAGACAGCACAAACGGCATCCATTCATCAACACCACATAGGTTTTCTCAGTAAGACAACTTTAAGATGAGCCTCACTCAGTTCTTTCTATACTTTAAAATCACTTAATTGCCACTTCTTATTGAGTTTTCTGTCTTGAAATTACTGTCTTGGATATCACAGAAACATGTTCTAAAGATCTAATATAATGTAAATTTAACAGAAGTTATTTTTTTTTATCATCTTATCACATTTTATGCACTGCTTTAAAAATACATAGAATAAGAACCACTTCCACAGAACAAGTAGCAATTTCCAGCAATTAATTCACTGCTTTCAACAGAAACCACACAAGGCACTGCAGAGAAAGGAAGAAAAGCTGAGTATAGGAAAAGAAAGGTTAGAAGACAGAGAAAGCATTTATTAACCAGTTCCTTTAAGTAATACTTTTTGAAGTAGTTAACTTCCAAAAAATATCTACATAATTAGAGATGGAAGTACTGAACAACACAGACCTACTTTTATCCAGAGGAAACACTAGTATCAAACGTGTACATTAGATGAAAAAAGTAGGAAGCATCTTAAGTTTCAGGAAAGACTGAAGAAGGCAGTTTGCTGATGGACTCCTCACCTTTTCCTGCCATCATCTTACCACACAGCTCATGTTCAGACTTCTTTGTGTTCTTCTTTTTACCCTCTTTTGCAATTGTAGGTGACACATTGTCTTCATCCTTTGATACAGATTTTCCTTTTCTGTCAAAAAAGGCTTTGGATTTCTTTTCTTTGATGTCATTAATGCAGCTGGGATGGTCACTGTGGAACTTCTTCAAGCTGGAGTCAGGCAATTTTTGCTTCTGTACGTCAAGATTTTTTTCAGAATTCTGGGAAACACTCATACTGTGGTCATCTTCAGAATCCTTTAAATCGATTTCAGGTGACCGTGGTTTGATTTTTCCATGAAAGTGATTCTTAGAATTATTTAATACTACATGTAGGCAATTATCTTGCTCCTCAACAGATTGCCCATTTGCAAATTTATTACTTTTCCGTTTACTGTCCTTTGAGGAACTGTGGTTTACAGAACATTCTTTTCCTCCCGCTGCTTCACTTTTAAAAGGTTCTTCAATGGTCTGCAAATCCTGAGGTCCTTCTGTATCACTGAATTGATTATTCCTATATGTGCATTTTAACTGGCACTGGGTTTGGTTCACAACATGGTCAGATACTTCATCCTGACTTGGATGGTTTTTTACGGAATCTAGTGAACTAAAACAATGAATCTCTTTATGTTCTGCAACGCATCTCTTCGCTTTGTTGTTACTTTCCTGAGAAGTTAACAATGGTCTATGATCCTCTGTCTCTTCCATTGGTTTATCTTTCTGTATTTTGGAGCTTTCATCTTCCGCACGAAAGCCATTTAACATGTTTGTGACTTGTTCTGTTACCGAATCGGCTACGCAGTAGCCCACTTCTTCAACAACACTGGTCAGGTCATCCATAGCACTGCTAAGGGTGTCCACCAGAGAAGACACAGAGGGAAGGTTCAGATTTTGATGGAAGTTTCTGAAAAACGCCATTTGTCCAACCTGTTCAGCAACAACTTTTAACACCGAAAGGTCTTCTGTTTCACAAACAGATCAACTCAACTCTCTTTCTCCAAGTTCAATTTCAGAATTATTGGCTTTTGCTATGTCAAACTTCATACCTCTACCAGGGCAAGTTGCAGCTTTGCTCTTTCCATTCAATATGCATTAAGAATAAGAAGGAGGGAGCTAAATATCTTGTAATGAAGCCACAATCAACCAGCAAAACCATAGTCTTTCTCAACTGCAGCATCAACTAGCAATAAAACATTTCATTATTTTCAAAAACAGGACAACTGTGTGAGGTGGAAATATGGGGCTTTTTTATTCTAACCTGCAAAGAAGAAGTTGCGAGACACTTAAATTATGTCCTTTCATCGATGTCAACCTAAAACAGACCTTACTATAATAGTTGAACAATAAGATGGATCATGGAGACATCTTCACTCTGAAATACTTGGTTTTTATATAGGGTAAGATATTTTGGAACATTTAAACTTGTTTTGTAGCAAAAAAAAAAGTTGTCAGGCTTTATTTCCAGGGGGAATAATGTTTTCTGCCTCAGAGAAAACTGAAAACAAAAATTCAACTGCATCTCTTAAAGAGATATAAAGGAAGAAAACCCCTCTATTTTCCCACTCTGTTCTCTGGTGCCTGTCTCTTCTTCTCTAATTTTTTTTTTCATTTCCCATTACCCATAAATTCCTTGTTGTGTTAGAAAAAATGTGGAAATAATATGTTAGTCAGAGATAAGATATCTTTATATCTTTCGTTTCTAACGTTTTATGTCTTCAAAATTATTTTCCAGGTAAGAAAATACAAGACTTTCTCCAAAAAGTTGGTGAAAGATTCTTATAGGCTGGGTGAAAACCCAATAATCCCATTCACAGATTTACTTGAGAAGATTTAATTATACACAACTATGGAACATTTAAAATACATTTACGAGTATTCTCATAGCACAGGAAAAAATAACTTCTAAGTATATGCCAGCTTTTCAGATATATAGCTGTTGATTTTCTGTGTCTAGTGTATACAAAGGTTTCTTCCTTTCTACATAGTGCACAGTCACATGAGAAGTCAATATTCTGTAATTTCATCACTTAAGTGATTACTTGTGTATTCGTACACATCCCTTAAAAATGTGTGTTCTAATTGTTTAGTACACTGTATTTCAGATACTTACACAGTTTATCTTGTGAATTCTTCCTTGTAGTATATCCTGAATCGAGATCTGGGAAACCACTAACATTTTCAAAACACATCTTCTTATTAATGTATAGGAAAAGTAGCAACATAAGAATTATGAACACACCAACAGCAGAAAGGAATCCAATTGCTTCAGGAGATACTAAAAGAAACAGAAACAAACACATTCTAAGAAGTCTTGCAAAAGTTTAGCTCATAAAAGTTATAACATTTATCATATATTACATCTACTTTTATAAATTATATAATAATTACTACTCATCTTCCAAATATATTTGCAAGGTGCAACTAAAAAACCACCATTTAAGTTATTATTTAATAATCTTTTCAAAGAACAGAAAATTATTTGGGGATAATTATCTAAAGGAGAATTCACATTGTGAGCAGAGGTTCAGCCCAAGCACTGAACCCCATAACATGGCAGGGGCTCTGTAGACAATCAGAAAAATCAGCAGACATAATGACTGATGATTTTTGCTGGAACATGAGAGAACAAGCATTAGAAGGGAGCTACACCATTCCCTCTTTCAGAAGGGGGCTGGAGGATTAGCTGTCTGGACTCAGGGCTAACTGTGAGACAGTGCTGCTGGGAAGGTGTGGCCACTCCCTCTGGCAGCCTGTTACTCAGCTCCTGGCTCCTCTGCCCTTAGGGCCCAGCTGGCTCTTGCTGGTCCTTGACAAAACAGAAAGAGAAAGCACATGTAAGGGTATGCTCCTTACCCTGGTATGTGTGGCATCTGTGTATAAACCAAGGAGCTAAGTGGCAGAGAGATAAAGCATGTTTGATCAAAATCATGTAGAGGGAAAAAATGCTGGAATATGTAATAGGAAGCATATAAAATAAAACATACATAATTCTCACTGAAGAGGAGTAGGAGGCAATTTTTTAATAGGTCCAGCAGCCTGGAAGAAGCTTGGATTTCACATATCACTTTCTTCCTGCCATTTTTGCCAGACTTTAAGTGTCCCTCCACTCACTACCATAAATCCCACTAGTGGGCTTGGTATTTTTTTGAACATAAAAGTTTTACGAAGTTTGATCAGATTTATGAATTCTGTTTGCCAAGATCTTGGCATTTCACTTTTGACATGTTATCTGGCAGCATCTTTCACTGTAAAAAGGAACAGAATTAAAGAAGTGTTGGCAATAGACTGTGCATTCTCAGAAATGAAATGCAAAAGGACAAGAGGCAACAAGGTAAATTGCAGTTGGAGATGGTGGGGGGGGAAATGAAGAACAAGAGGAATTTATCACTGGAATTGATTGCCTAGATAGATTAAAGAAGGCAACTTTACTGGCAGCCCAGCTCTAAGCAGGGGCCTGAGCTGCGAATTACTTTCCCAGGAGCCATCCAAATTAAATTATTCTTTGAGTCTACACATATCCTTTGTAAATCTGGGCTCATACATCTAAAGAAAAAAAATATTACCATATAGTGGTGACTGATATATTGTTTTACAAAGCCCTGATGCTCTCTGATTTAAGCACAAGGGAAATTTGCTGTGTGTCAGGTGTTCATTTGTCATCAGGCATCCATTTACTGTTTTTATGGAGTCTTCCTAAATTTGTGAAAGCTCAGAGATTGGACAAAAGTCTCAGTTTGTAGATACTCCTTTTTTACCTCAAAGTTTAACAGATTAACTCTCCCAAGGTTCTACCAGCTCCTTCCTTTCCAAGGCTGTTTAAGGACAACAGTGAATGTCTGGGGCTACTGGAACAACATCTAGTTTTCTTTGAGTTATTGATCCTGACCCAAATGAGACTGGGTCAAGAGCAGAAGATCTTCATTCTTTAATAACCTCCTGTTCTATCAAACACAGAGACAGTGGCAGAAAAAAAATACAATAAAGGACAGCGAATGTTTTAATGTTTTCTTTTAATAGGACAGATTAACTGTGTGGCCAAGAATGTCAATGGCATTCTGGTTTGTATCAGCACTGGTGTGGCCAGCAGGAACAGGGAAGAGACTGTCCCACTGTCCTGGATACTGGTGAAGCCATGCCTTGAGTAGTGGGTTCAGTTTTGAGCACCTCAATACAAGAAAGATATTAATGAGCTGGTCCAAAGAAAGGCAACAAGGCTGCTGAAGGGTCTGGAGAATAAATGTTGTGAGGAGCAGCTGTGAGAGCTGTGGCTAATTAGTCTGAAGAAAAGGAGGTTCACGGGAACCTTGTTTTTTATAACTACCTGAAAGGAGGTTGCAGAGAGGTGGGCGTTGCTCTATTCTCACAAGTAACAAGTGATAGGACAAGAAGAGTTGCACCAGGAGAAGATTAGGTTGGGCATTAGGAAAAACTTCTTTATGTAAAGGGTCATCAGACCTTGGAACAGACGGTCCAGGGAGGGGTTTGAATCACCATCTCTGGACACATAGTGGTGCCCTTGGGACAGTTGGGGTAATGGTTGGACTTGATGTCAAGGGTCTTTTCCAGTCTAAACAACTCCATGATTCTGTGACAAGTACATTTTCAAGTATTTCATATTTGATATCTTAAAACTCTAGATTTATTTTTTTAAGCTATGTTTTGTCAGCAGTGATCCATCAAAGCATGTGCTTCAGGAAGTTAGCCACAACCTTAAAGTAACTTGAAAATACAACACTTTCACTTTTTTCTCAAATGCTTTCTGGATACTCATTAGTTAAAAAAGACACTGCACAAACCATAGAGTTCTCTGTGGAAAAACGGTATCTGATTACATCTTTCTGGATCGAATAAAAACATTGGCTAACACCTTACAAAAAGAATGAAACTTCAGCCGCAGCAAGACGGATGAATTATTTACATCAGCCAGTGTGAATATAGGACTGAAAATTATATTTCTGTATCAATTCGCATGCACGTGAAGAATCTTAAGACTACGTTAAAATCCTTTAATGTATTACCATTAAAAGCCAAAAAGCCCAACCTAACACACCAAATAAAACTCTACTTCTATTTTCTGCATGTACACCTGTACAGATTCCCATCTATGAATAACGGTTTTATGCATCACACTAATCCTTCAATTAGTTTCTTGCAGCTGAAGCTTCAAGCATCTCACTTCACAGGCAGGAAAATAATGTATATCAAATATCACATTCAGCACCAGAATTATTTTGATCAAAAACACACTGTCATAAACTATGATAGGTTTGCCCATTAATTGTAACATAAAATACATTTTTAAAACTCGCAGAGCTTCCAAGCGGTTTTTCTGGTACAATCATGAACTAGTAGAAAGTCAGTATTTTTTCACAGGCATATTTCAATTTCAAGTGTCTTGCTTTTATTTGTAGTAAGAACAAATGTCTTACTACTATGGAAAAGGCAAAGAAAGTTATACCCATTACAGAAGTATTACACTAACAACACTTTAATTCACTTTTATTGTTAACATCACTAGAATTAGAATTATTAGAACACAGAAACTTACCATCTCTTCATCTCAAATATTGAATTTGATTCTCTTTCTCAAATAAAAACTTTCCTGCTATTAAACATTCTTTCCTTTTGCAAAAGATGTTTCAAAGTCTTCAGAAAGTAACAGCAGCTTTAAATAAATATCACCCAAACAATAAAAATCCTCATATATACTGAAAAGCATTCAGGTGTTTTTAATATTATATTTAAAAGCATTTAATGCTTTTAATATATATCTAAGTCCCCCAAATAATGTTCAATTTCCATTCAATTCATTTTGGAGCTTTCACACTCCACATGACATTGCTCCCTGAGCCAGTAACACATAAAGCCACAGTTATCTTAGTGATGTTTTAATTATTCATTTACGAATGCAATTCTATCTTTTCTGTGCACAAATTAAGTACCTGGGGGTATGATCTAAAGAACCTCAATTACCTTTAAGACTCCTAACACAAAAACATTCAAAATTTAAAACGTGATAACCTTTTTAATTTGCTTTACTACTTTTACAACTTGATTTAAGATATTTTAGCCTTTAAAAATTCTTTTACATTCAGTTTTGTATTTAGCCCAGAAGAATTACTGTTATTAGTTTTTACACCATAATTTTCATGTAATATCCTGAAATAACCTGTCCAGATACAAAATATTTTCACCCAAATGCTACGCAGTGCTGCTTGTCACCTCACACCAACTTTCTGACTTGCACAAGAAATCACCATATTTTCAGAAAGCTGAACACACTACAGAACCACAAGGTAAGATTCATGCCTCGATTATGTTTTCTCCATGCTTGTTTATCTTCAAACAGCACATATTTATTTCTTACCAAATTATTAAAAACAAACCACCCCCTCTATACATCAAGAGTCAGCTCTGAAGTAAAACACTTTTTCAGACTGATTCCACAACAGGAATTAGAACTGCACCTTCCACATTTTTTATCTTCTGGTTTGCTAGAGTAGCCAAAGAGGGAATCACAAATGAATAAAACCTAGCTTACCTAGACAAAATTCTACACCTGCAGGGAGCAAAATTTTATGCAGTGTTGTGCTAGAGGCCTTAAAAATGTAAAAACTTAAAAATAAAATTATTGACTACCGGCACTGCTTTAAAAACAAGATAATCTCTGCATGAGAGCTGACATTACTACTGGAATACCTTCCCATATGAAAAACAGAAGCAACTTTACCACAAAAATTGAGTACCTGATGTTTCAAAATTATTGACTGTGAACTGAATATTGCCTCTGAACAGTGTATTACATATATCAAAAGACAAAATTCCAAAAATTTCCCCTGCTCCGGTTTTATTTTGTATATATATCTTTCTTCTTCTGAGCTACTTGTATTTCAACACTTTAAGTATATCTATCCAGTCTACTACCCTGAGTGACACAAATTTAAATGAACATATACCTGAAATGACAACTGGATATCAATGCAGAACTGGAAATAAAATTTTCTAAATAAGAAAATTATTAACAATATTCAGTAGCAAGAATTATTCAGAAGACTGACAGAATGAAATCACGATAATAGTACTTATTTAACTCTTTGTTTGGAATAACAATGCCCTTTAAAAAGCCCATTAATAAACCTTTCATGGTAATACTGGGGAATACAGAAAACTTACATTATCTGCAGTGATACATGATGCCATTTAAAGATTAATTTAGTAAAAAAAAATACAATACATTAAGTGGAAAAGCTCATTTAGATGAAGAAAAAACCCAACTGTAATTACTGTATCATAGAATCACATAACATTAGGGATTGGAAGGGACCTTGAAAGATCATCTAATATAATCCCCCTGACAGAGCAGGATCACCTAGACCAAGTCACACAGGACCATGTTCAGGTGGGTTTTAAATGTCTCCAGAGGACAGTCCACAACACCCTTGGGCAGCCTGTTTCAGTGCTCTGTTACCCTCACTGGGAACAAGTTCCTTCTCATAATTATATGGAACCTCCTATGTTCCAGCTTATACTCATTGCCCCTTGACCTATCACTAGATGACATTGAGAAGAGCCTGGTTCCATCCTCCTGACACCCACCCTTGACATATTTATCAACATTAAGGAGGTCACCCCTCAGTCTCTGTTTCTGCAAGCTGAAGAGACCCAGCTCCATCAGCCTTTCCTTATAAGGGAGGTGTTCTACTCCATCATCTTCATGGCTCCGCGCTGGACTCTCTCGAGTGGTTCTGTGTCCTTTTTGAACCAAGTGGCCCAGAACTGGACACAATATTCCAGATGTGATCTCAGTAGGGCAGAGCAGAGAGGGAGGAGAACCTCTCTCAGTCTGCTAACCAACCCCATTCTGATCCACCACAGGATGCCATTGGCCCTCTTGGCCACAAGGGCACATTGCTGGCTCATGGTCATCCTGCTCTCCACCAGGACCCCCAGGTGTCTTTCTCCTATACTGCTCTCCAACAGGTCAGTCCCCTACCTATACTGGTACCTGGGGTTGTTCTTACCCAGATGCAAGACTCTACACTTGCAGTTACCCAGGCCTGAGTCCATTGCCACTTTTATTCCAGTGCAAAGTTACCAGGAATAACAATGACATTTTTCACCGTTTGTGTTTTTCAGTTCACACTGACTGAAGAACAAACTGCTATAGAAATCAGAACTTTCCCCCATCATTTTCTTAACATCTGATTACAAGGACATAAAAGAAAAATTTTAACATCCAGATCTCAGTGCTTCCTTCTCTCACGAAAGAAGTCTATAATATTTTGTAATTATAAAATTAAATTTGTTTGATTTTGTTATAAGCCATTTACTTCACTAAATATTTAAATCAAATAGAGCTTGATGTAATTCATAAAATACAGTGTTCTGAAGTGTCAGTAAGTTAACTAATCACATACAAAACTGATTAAGAAAACTTCTAAGAGCTCTACTACTATATCTGCGGAGTGTCACACTCAGAATTCCTTTCCCCTTCTTTTAAAATACCACGATGAAACTGAGTTTTGGAGATAAATTTAATTATTCGGAGAAAAGCAGGACCCTGGGCTCCAAAATACCACTGATCTAAGGAAGAATTTAGGAATAACAGAAGCCAGAGTCTGAGACGATGATTTCAACTTTTGACAGAAATCTTTTAATTCCTAAATCCTCCTGGGCTGTGGAAGTTGTCAGCCTGCCAGCCCCTGCTGATTTACCAGTTTCTCAGTGTCTCTTCACTCCAACACGGGATTAAGTAATATCTCACAACAGAAATGCCCAAAAAGAAACAGCAAACAAGCATCGCATTGCTATTTGGAAGAGACATAGATCATGGAATCATCTTGATTACCTCCAAATCCTCATAATCTGTTGCAATTACACAGGGTATTACACAAGTGTATTCTCTCTGTAGTGGGTAAGAGAACAGCAGCGATTATAGATTTTTAATGGCAGTCTCAGTGCAAAAGTATTAAAGACCTGCAGGGGGTCTGCAGACCTGTGGTGTAAAAGTAGTTCTCCACTACTGGGGGAAAAAATAATCTATTTAATAAAAATTTTTTAAACCTACATTTTTCCTATCAGCCACTGCAATAAAGTGCAAGAATATCCGGGATCCAAAAGTCTGAACAGCTCAGAATGAACAGCAAAGTACTGTGCAGTAAAAATAATTACATGAACACTTTAAGTGGAGAAGTGCCAGGATTACAGTGATGTTCTGAACCACAAAACTTGCTAGGGAAGAAAAGGTGCTACAATATTTGGAGTTAAGTGACCCCAGTAGCTGCTGCTGCTTTACAGAAGACTCCAATCACAACACAAATAGGTGTAACTTGGCTTCCTACATGGACATCAATCATCTCAAAGAAAAGTAATTACTGCATAATTTTTTTCCTAGTCCAAAACTAATAAAACTAGATAAACTTTACAACAGAGTGCAAAATTTAGTATATATTCCAGTGTTGGTCATTGTAGTATTTTACTTCCAACTTTAATATGCAGCCATACCTAAATAAGGTCTCCTGGATCTATCATGTTTAGTGTTCATGGGATAAATTACACAAAATTTCTTTTAGCCTGGAAAACAAATAGGCATTTGCCTATTTCAAATGAACTAGTGCAGTTATGAACATATTATTTATTATTTGCTATGTATACCATAAAAGTAGCTTTAATTGCCTTTAATACTTTGTACTGAAGAGTTTTTACTCCTTTCTGCAAAAAGAGAAAATCCACTGTACTTTGTTCTGTCCACATCTGAACCCTAAATGAATAGAACGAACCTATCTGTCTGACGTTTTACATTAATGTGAGGTTATCTAATTTAAATAATTTTACTATTATCTGCGGTATCCCCTTCCTTTTGATAAAGAACATTTTCTTCTTTCTCAGAAAGAAAGGGGAAAATCAACTTTGTTTCTGTTTCTACTTAGCGTGGACTATCACAAAAACTGCAATCTAACTTGGGTATCAGGGATAGTTGACTTTCCATAAAATAATATTTCTACTTATAAAATGAAACTTATAATAAATATGGGGGGGTTACATTTGAATTAAATGCTGCTAGCAACTTAACCATGCCAATGGATCAGGACAGTTGACCAGAACATTAAAGAGGACATAGTTTTACTTAGAATATACTTCTAACAAAACAAAAATTCATATCTTCTCATCTTTTCAAAATTTTCATTACAAAGTGACATTTTCCATTGTCAGCCAAAGACGTTGTCTTTTTACAACTTCTTTCTTTTGCATACTAAGGAGCTCTTCTGTTCCATTATTAGTCACAAAGGCAGTCTGCTGAATAATTTCCTTTGTTTGCGAGACCACCACAACAATAGAAAGAAAAGAAAATTTGCAAAAGAAAAAAGAACTTTAAAAAACAATTTTAAAAAAATCTACTCAACTTGGAACTTACTCAGATGCTCAGTAAAAAATGCATTGCTGAGTGCGAGGTACCACTTTGCGTTACTTCAAAAATATACAAATGAAAAACAAAATCACAGAACACCTGTGGTTGGAAGAGACCTTTAAGATTCATTAAATTCAACTTTGAGCCCTGAACAAAAGGTGAAAGAGACCTAAAAATAATAGGTCCATATATTTTCTGCCTTAATGCAATTTCATACTGTGAATCTTGAGGGTTCTTTCTTGTGCTACAGCTCAATATCACAAACACTTATCATGAGTCTGTCTCATCTGTACAAACAGAGTCTGAAAACAGCCTTTATCATCAGTACCTCTAAAAACAGCCAATCCCAAGTTAGACCAGCTGCCCTGCTCCAGGTACTACACAGCAAAAAATACACATTTTGTTCCAGTCTGATCTGAATTTCCCTGAATTCTTTTTATGTCCATGGCAAATAAGCAAAGGAACAACTCAGTGTAGCACTCATTACTTGCTTAAAACTAGCTGTGTGTTAAGAAAACAGCCAGCAAAAAGGGAAACTGTTAGCTGAGTAAATACAGAAAACCCCTGACATGTACTTCTGTGGTCAGGAATCCTAAGTGACTGAATGAAATTATTCATTCACTACTCACTAAACTAATCAGGACTCTTCTTTCCTTAGCCAAACCTTCAATTTCTGTTATCAGACAAGAAGAATTTGAGTACGTCTGTGGTCATAAACTAAACTCACATTAAATAATAGAAGTTCATTTACAATAAAAGCAAAAAAAAAAAAAATCACAGAATCACAGACATTTTTCCATTTTCAAATTACCAGAACCCAGGAATTTGTGAACACAAAGCCACACAAACATCAACAGTTTAGTGATATTAAATACAGGATTCCCATGTTTCAGGGCTGTTACCCAACTTCTCTAGCAACTGATTATACTTCTAGAGACAGAAAATTATTCATTCTGTATTTAGCAGCTACTAGATGTTACAAAACAGCCACAAAACATGCACATATCAAGGATACTCTATATTTAATCATTTAGAAGTCTTCTTACGCCTGATCAACAATTTGCAGATTCGTCTTTAAAACGTATGAATCTGCTAAAAAGAAATGGACGAAGCAAAAGTGTCCCATATTGGTACTTTATTCACTCTAGAATTCAGATAATCTCACTTATTCAATAAGCATTCACTGGTACTTGCAAATCTTCGAGTCTTTACTTATTTCAGTGGAAGCATCATTAATATCAGAGATGCTTTAATTATGCTTTTAAGCAAAAGGCAACTGTTCCAAATGAAAACCCACTTACACAGCCCAAAGTACCTAAACAATTGAAGATAAAGAATATTAAAAACCCATACTTTGGCTACTTTGAAAAATGTAAAAGGTTTCAAATTATTTTCATAGTTACAGACAAATATTCTTAGACCAGATGTTTCCTTTTTAGGTATTTTTCATTAAATTGTTGGAGCTACATGGTGTGGTAACACATAGCCTTGCAGACCTTTCTGGTCCCTTTCCACATTTCATCATTCAATATCCCAAAGTTCCTATTTTATCAGCAAAAATTAATGGATATCAAGAAAAAGACAATGTAGGAACATGTTAGTTTGCTAACCAGAAAGAAAACATAATCACCAGCAACAGGTGTTCTTCAAGTCATGTCATCCCCATATACATTCTAGTTACCTTCCATCACTTGAAACCGGAAAGTTTTCCCTTACATTATTAATCAAAGACACATGTTCATCTGCTTGCTCACTTGCTTTTTCCTTTTCCCTATGCCACAAAGGACAAGCAAGATGGACCATCACTGTTATCACACTAGTTGCCTCTCAACCACAATGTACTAGCAGAAAGCTTCAGAGGCTTTCAGACAAATAGCAAATGCAGAATCATTTTGTCAAACACAGCACCAACTCTTAAAGCCTCACAGACAGCTCTCAAAGCAGGCAGGGCTTTGGGTTCTTTGATAACTGGTTTTATCAGACACCAGAGTAAACAGGTACATATGGGAGGGGTTTATCTCAGAAGGGAAAAAGGGTTCTGGGGCAGGAATTGGCAGGGCTCATTCAGAGGACTTTAAACTAGATTTGGGGGGGGGCGGGGTTGATGGACGAGCACCACTGGGACAGAGCTCTGGTCTTAATGAAAACCAAGTGGCCTCTCTCTGTCCTAGGCTGAAATCAGAGCGCTCAGCTCGCTCCCTGAAATGCCTGCACACCAACGCACGCAGCATGGGGAATAAGCAGGAGGAGTTAGAAATATCTGTCCAGTCAGGTGATTATGATCTGGTGGCAACTACAGAGACCTGGTGGGACAGCTCGCATGACTGGAATGTGGTCATGGACGGCTATGTTCTTTTTAGGAGGGATAGGTCAGCAAGGCAAGGTGGAGGAGTTGCTGTCTATGTGAGAGAGTAACTGGAATGTATTGAGTTTTGTCCAGGGGCAGATGAAAAGAGAGTTGAGAATTTGTGGGTGTGGATTAAGGGGCTGGCTGGCATGGGTGACACTGTTGTAGGTGTCTATTACAGACCACCAGATAAGAATGAGGAAGTTGATGAGGTCTTCTACAAGCAGCTGACAGCAGCCTCACAGCTACAGGCCCTGGTCCTCGTGGGGGATTTTAACTATCCTGATATTTGCTGGAAGACTTACTCAGCCAGCCACCCTCAGTCCAGGAGGTTCCTTCAGAATATTGGTGACAATTTCCTGATGCAAATGGTGGAGGAGCCTACTAGGAGAGGAGCACTGTTAGACCTTGTACTCACCAACAAGGCAGGTCTCGTTGAAGCAGTGAAGGTTGTAAGCAGCCTTGGATGCAGTGACCGTGAGATGGTGGATTTCAGTGTTTCACGTGGTAGGAACAGAATAGCTAGCAGAATCACAACCCTGGACTTCAGGAGGGCCAACTTTGGCCTTTTCAAGCAATTACTAGGGGAAATCCCATGGGACAGGGTATTGCCAGGTAAAGGGGCTCAGGGTAGCTGGTTAAGAGTCAAAGACTACTTTCTTGAAGCACAAGAAAAGAGCATTCCAACATGAAAGAAGTCACGGAAGGGAACCAGAAGACCTGCGTTGTTAAACAGGGAGCTGCTAGGCAAACTGAAGAAGAAGAAGCCTATAGGTCATGGAAGGAGGGGATGGCCACTTGGGGTGATTATAAGGCTCTGGTGAG
>VXBP01003991.1:0-108393 GCA_013400115.1 Rhinopomastus cyanomelas
CAAGCGGAGTCCCTCAGGAATCAGTCCTGGGACTGTGACATGGAGAAGGTCATTGAGTGCACCCTCAGCAAGTTTGCTGACGACACCAAGCTGTGTGGCGCAGCAGACACGCCGGAGGGCAGGGATGCCATCCAGAGGGACCTGGACAGGCTGGAGAGGTGGGCAAAGTCCAACCTCATGATGTTCAACAAGACCAAGTGTAAGGTCCTGCATCTGGGTCAAGGCAATCCTAAGCACAAATACAGGCTGGGCNGCAAAGTCCAACCTCATGATGTTCAACAAGACCAAGTGTAAGGTCCTGCATCTGGGTCGAGGCAATCCTAGGCACAAGTACAGGCTGGACAGGGACTGGCTGCAGAGTAGCCCTGAGGAGAGGGACTTGGGGGTGCTTGTGGATGAAAAGCTCAGTCTGAGCCAGCAGTGTGCACTTGTGGCCCAGATGGCAAACTGGATCCTGGGCTGCACCAGGAGAAGTGTGGCCAACAGGTCAAGAGAGGTGATTCTCCCCCTCTACTCCGCTCTGGTGAGACCCCACCTGGAGCACTGTGTCCAGTTCTCAAGCCCTTGTTACAAGAAGGATGTGGACGTGCTGGAGCGAGTGCAGAGGAGGGTCACGAGGATGATCGGAGGGCTGGAGCAGCTCTCCTATGAGGCCAGACTGAGAGAGTTGGGGCTGTTCAGGCTGGAGGAGAGGAGGCTTCCAGGTGACCTTATTGTGGCCTTCCAGAATCTGAAGGGGGCTACAAAAAGGCTGGGGAGGGGCTTTTTAGGGTGTCAGGTAGGGACAGGACTGGGGGGAACAGAGCAGAGCTGGAGATGGGTAGATTTAGAGTGGATGTGAGGAGTAAGTTCTTCACCGTGAGAGTGGTGAAGGCCTAGAATGAGTTGCCCAGGGAGATGGTTGGGGCCCCATCCCTGGAGGTGTTTAAGGCCAGGCTGGATGGGGCTCTGGCCAGCCTGCTCTAGGGTGGGGTGTCCCTGCCTGTGCTGGGGTGTTGGAACTGGATGATGGTTCCTTCCAACCCTGAGTGATTCTGATTCCATGGCTTCTCCAGTCAGGTGAGCCTGCTCTGGCAGGGGGATTGGACTAGGTGATCTTTCAGGGTCCCTTCCAATCCCTAATGATTCTATGATTCTATAATTACTTAATTCAATATGCAACTATAGAAGAAGAAAATCATTTTGTCTGAAAAAGACATTGAAGATAATCTGGTCCAAGCATTAATCTCAGTTTACCTATCTCACTGCTAAACCATGTAATTAAACTTCATCTACATGATTTTTCAACATGTCCAGAAATGGTGATTCAACCACCTCCCGTAGGCAGCCTGTTACACAACCCTTTCAATGAAGGAGTTTTCCCTAATGTCTAACCTACACTTCCCCATGGTGCAACTTGAGGCCATTTCCTCTTGTCCTATCACTCATTATCTGTGAGATGAGAACGACAGACCAATGCTCACCTCTCTACAATGTCATTTCAGGTAGTTGTAGACAGCAATAAGGTCTCTCCTGAATCTCCTGTTCTCCAGATTAAATAAGCCCAGCTCCCACAGCCTCCCAAGGTTTGTTCTCAGACTCTTCACCAACATTTTGCTTTTCTTCAGACCTGCTCCGGCCCCTCAATGCCTTTCTTGTATCAAAGTTTCCAAAACCAAACACAGCACTTAAGACGTGACCTCAGCAGCTTCACAAAAGGAAAGTCATGCTTGACCAACCTGATAGCCTTTTATGAGGGTGTAACCAGGTGGATGGATGAGGGCAGAGCCGTGGATGTCATCTATCTTGACTTAAGAAAGGCATTTGACACAGTCTCTCACAGCATCCTTGCAGACAAACTGAGGCAGTGTGGCCTGGATTTTCGGGTAGTGAGGTGGATTGTAAACTGGCTACAGGGTAGAAGTCAGAGAGTGGTGGTCAATGGGACAGAGTCTAGTTGGAGGCCTGTATCTAGTGGAGTGCCCCAGGGGTTGGTGCTGGGACCGGTCCTGTTCAATCTATTCATTGATGGCTTGGATGAGGGATTGGCATGCACTGTCAGCAAGTTTGCTGATGACACAAAGCTGGGTGGTGTCACCGACACCCCAGCAGACTGTGCTGCCATTCAGCGAGATCTGGACAGGCTGGAGAGCTGGGCNGTGTCATGTAGTGATAGGACAAGGGGCAATGGTTGTAAGCTGGAACATAGGAGGTTCCACATCAACCTGAGAAGGAATTTCTTCATGGCGAGGGTGACGGAGCACTGGAACAGGCTGCCCAGGGGGGTTGTGGAGTCTCCCTCACTGGAGATATTCAAGACCCGCCTGGATGTGTTCCTGTGTGACTTGGTTTAGGTGATCCTGCTGTTGCAGGCTGATTGGACTAGATGATCTTTCGAGGTCCCTTCCAATCCGTAGTGATTCTATGATTCAATGATTCAATGATTCTATGATGCTATGAAGTAAAGGGGAACAATCACATCCCCCTTTAAGCTGGCTACGTTATTCCTAATCGAAGCCAGGATGCCATTGGCCTTCTTAGCCACCTGAGCACACCACTGGTTCATATTCAGCTGTTAGTCAGTACTCCCAGGTGTCATGAAACCTAATTCTCCAGCATCATTTTTATACAGCTCGAGCAAAATCAGTGAGAAGCCACTTTCAGACTTCATCTTGGTGTTAAACCTCCCATCTGATTTGGCACACTGTATTTGTGTATGGGAGCAATTAGAAGAGCAGAATAACATGGAGTTAGAATTTAGCATACGAGGATAATTTAACTTCCAAAAATGTTTTAAACCCCTGCCATTGATTTCATAAATAAAAAAATTACATTTCTTTAATTCTCAAATCCACTCACCAAAAAGTAATCCTGCTGATGCACTAGCAAGAGAAGCATCCTAAAAGAAGTTTAGACGTGGATTTCCCTGGTACGTCATCACGAGTTGAGGTCAACAGAGAAACAACCTTTTCCACTTTACTTTTAATACAAATGACTCAAACATGATTCACACCTCTGAGACATAAAATATATTTAGTAATAAACATTTTATAAGGGCAACACACATCCTTTTTCCTTTCCCTGGCATTTGTAAGAGAACAAATCCTGACCTGCATTATTAAAACTGTATCAAGAGTTTCAATACGTATTTTGTGTACACAGTGGTAGAGGTTCACAACTTGCACAAGAAATAGCCTTGAATTCTAAGCTGAACTTGCAGATTTTAAACACATATCTCATATACTGCCACAATTACCAAGCTTTATTATTACCATATATAACAATAATAGTACTTCCTATGCCAGGATTTATCATAGAATCATTAGGGATTGGAAGGGACCTCAAAAGATCATCTAGTCCAATCCCCCTGCCAGAGCAGGCTCACCTCACTGGAGAAGCCATGGAATCAGAATCACTGAGGGTTAGAAGGAACCACCATCCAGTTCCAACCCCCCCAGCACAGGCAGGGACACCCCATTCTAGACCAGGCTGGTCAGACGGCCATTATAATAGTTTTTAAAATTATTATAATATTCAGCTAAAGTTGACGTACTCTAAGAATACTTATAACAATTTTGTTTCTAATACATTTTTTATTTCTTGTCTTCCTGCGGTGCTAAGTATTTTTGCATTTCACTTTAAACTCAGGATGGGGAGGGAGGGAAAAACCAGGACAGGGAGGAATAAACCCCCATAAATATTACAAGTCACAAGAACCTTTGTCCTGAAATAATCCTCCTGTGAGAAGCAGTGGATTAGAAAACAGGTTAGATGCTTTCCCGCTACGTCCAATGAATTTGTTTGCCTTGATGGACCATCTCCTACCTTCAATAGCAATAAAGAAAAAACTTCATCTAATCTTGCCCTGCGATTGGGGAGCTCTTGGACTATAGGATCCTTAGGTTCAGGCTCCAAATGAGATTTCAATTTGAGTGGGTTTCTTGCCTGAGGCTTTGAGAAGTTGCTGTGGCAAATCCACCAATTTTCTGCAGCTGTGCAAACTGGTGCCACCATTTTGGAGCTTCATGTTTGCTGCTTCTTCACTCCAATCCATTTGTTTGTTTGGACATGGGCTGGGCACAACAGCTGTGTTGTCCTGGGAGCATGGTGAATGGAGAGTGAATGGTCTCTGAGAGAAGTGGAGGAAAGGTGTCACCTGCAACTCGTTTTTTGCTGAAATGTAGAGAGTTTTTCCTTTGTTCACACCCAGAGCAATCAGCAGGATGGAAATGGAGGACTAGCTTGGAAACACTGGGTACATGGAAGTGCTGGGTACACTACAGACTGAATAGACTCCACATTTCCACAAGGAGCAAGAACTGTTGGAAGACTCTCCCCTTTAGGGGGTTAGCAGTTTGGCCCAGCTATAAGAGTGTGATTAATCTACGTATGCCTTTGTGCTGGGGTTTTTTCATGGCCTGAATTAAATATATCTTGTGGGTTTTTTCCTCAAATCAAGTTAGTATTTGGTTTTGTCTGCAATTTACAAGCGGTTTCTGAACCCTTGTTATTTTGTTTTTGTTTCAGCCCATTTGCACATTAGCTAAATTAATTGGTTCATTTTGTCTCAGAATCGATCAACTGATTGCATTAATGGCAAGCCAAACAGGAGCTTAGATAAATCCTTGTCATTTTAAAGGGAAGGAGGAATAACTTCCCACCAAGTCCACGTGATGAAGTGGAACCAGCAGATAGGAGCACTTGGTCTGCGTGCTGTCTCAGAGGAAAGAGGCAGTGTAGCCCGCTCACGTGCCCTTTACTGTGCCATGGAGAAGGGATATCTATTGTGTCTCAGTTTTGTCACTGTGATGTAAGCTGGTTGGTTCCCTAAGCTGTCACATCCTGTCATGGGACAGGAAGCAATCCATGACACCCCATGAGGTTAGGGCCATCTAGAACAGGACCTTTTGATTCATGAATGTCGTAATTCAAAATTATTGCATAAAAAGCATAAATCCTTTCAAAACCATACACTCTCTCCTCCCCTGTTGCATTCTCAGATCCGTATTTAGACTCAAGCAAAGGAGTGTCTTGGAAAGGGAAGCCATGAGAGTCACTTGCTGAGGCACCCTTTTATAGCTGCTGTTACCTATTATATGGTTTTAGGTTTTGGTTTCTTGGTTGGTTTTTGGTTTTCTTTTAACTCAGGGTAGATTGGTCTTTTCTTAAGTAAAAGAAAGAGAAGGTAACCTGTGTTTTTGCCATCTAAAAGCCTCTCCCCATTACCTCATGGTTAATCTATTTTTCTAATTTAGGTTCCTAGGTTCATGGTCTACTGGGCAATTCAATCAGCCTAATCTTTGATCAGCTCTAAGAACGACTGCTATTAAATTTGCCAAGTTCTCTTTGTCCAAATAATCAGGGAAGCCTATAACACTAATTGGACACATCTAACTTTGCCCAAAAAGCAATATACATCCATCAGATTTCAAACAATATTCATTTTTTAATGTATTTTGAAGTTTGTTCTCTGAAATTTCTTACCATTAAGTCAGATTCATGACTATGTAGTTGTGTGGATGGCATTTTTTTACTGGAAATAGTTGTTTATTTACACATTTTTGTTCCCATGTTTTCCATATTTTACCTTTTTTTCCCCACATTCAGAAGAAACATCCGTCTAGCACCCTTGCCTGAAGAAATCAAGCTATAAAACACTTATGTTCCAAACCCCTAAGCCACAATTACCAACCACACTCAGCTCTGTACTCAGTGTCCATAACTAAATACTGGTTGCAAGCTCACCTTGCTTGAAAAGCGCAACAAAGATATTCAGCAGTGGTGGCTGATCTTAATTGCATCAGTAGTCAATTGAGATTAAAAATTGAACAGCTAAAACAATTACTGAAGATACAGTAACAAAAACCTGGAGAATTTGCCAAATAATGGCTTTTTCTCATTTCATGCATTTTAATTTAAGGCCTCAGTGCCAAAACATATTAGAGGCACTGAGCGACGCGCTTTATTTTCTCCTTATCGTTAGGCTTCCTCTGAATATTCATAATTTTCTACAAGTTGAGATTAATCCATGAACTGTCATCCTGCATCATTGATCTCTCTCTGAACTAAATGAAAACAGAATGTCTAATGCTTCTCAGAATGTGACACTCTGGCCTTTACATTTAGTTTTACCAGGCAAATGCTATTTTATGCTTTAAAAACCCCCAACACTATTTCTGTGAAGGTTATGGAATAATACCTGCAGAAGTTTCTTTTAAACAGTGAAATAGCAGGATCTGGGGTAGGTATATTTTTGGGTAGAGCTAGCTCTAAATCACAAAACCAAAACACTGCAGTGCAGAGGGAAGAAAAAACAAAATTGGCAATATTTATATTGTGCTAGTGCTCTGACACTGGCCCCACATGAGACTATAACATCACTAGCTACCAAAGAATGAAAACAACGACTACCAAAGCATCAATACAAAAACTCAGATTCAGTGGGAAAGAACATAGTGCAACTCCATCCTGACTGAAGTAATATTGCTTGTATACATTTTTAAAATTAGTTAGCATCAGGTATCTGAATATTTTCACAATAATCAGTAATTTCAGAGGAAATTCTGTATGTCTTTCTTCAACCAAGTAATAAGCTTAGGAAGGCTGAGAAGTCGCTGACCTGGTTGACTAATACATTTCTTTGTGCTAAATTCTCCGGAAGCAACTAGTCTCAGGAGTCACACTGGAAATGTGAGAGTTCAGTGAAGATTACAATTAAAAGTGGTAAAAGTAGGAAAGTACAAGTTTATACTTGTTCTCTGCCACAAGTCCTTTATGTTGGTACTTCTGCCAATATTAATGGATAAAGAGATGGGAGATTTTGTATTCAAAAGCATGGTGTCTGTGTTACTTGTACCTGTGCTATGAGGGAAAGAAAAAAATTAATCAGAAGAGTTTTGTGGATTGACCAGGACATAGAGGGAGAAGATTTTCTCTTCACACAAATTGAGGTGAGATGCATTCAGCATTTAAGAGAACTTACTGAACTGGAACCCTAAACCTCTACCTGAGCACCTCGACTCTGTGAATAAGTGATGTTTAGCTGGGATGTAAATACAACCAGTAAGAAATACTGCTGAGAACATGCAGCCTCTTTTGGCATATGTACTCTGTTTGGACTCGATGACCCTGGAGGTCCTTTCCAGCCATGATGATTCTATGATTCAACTGCAAAGAGATATCCTTGTCTTCCCAGATCCCTACTTCTCCAAAGAAACATGTAGGTCTCTGAAAGAGAAATTAACTCATTTCTTCTCTTGAAAGCCCAGCCAGAGAAAACAATGAGTTCAGCCAGGCTATGTAACTTCCTTCAAGAAGGAGGAAACACAAATTCAAGACCTTTGCAGACAAGGTCTGCAATGGAGCCCATCTGTTGTAGGGGAGTTTTTTAGCACATGAGGAAACATGTCCTCTCTCTTCCTCCTTCCAAAGCTTTAACATTTACTCAGGGATACAGCAATTCAGGAACAGAGATACGTTCATCAGACTATGGCCAACAAGTCTCAAAGAAAATGCTGGATGTGATTAGGAATTTCATTCTCTAACCCATTGACCAGAGGAAACGTCTTGAGGAGGTGCAAATCTAAAGAAAACTGTAGTAATTTTTTTAGTGTTATTTTTAAATGATCATTTGAAAAGGTTTCTAAAAAGTAAATATCTTTAAAATAAGTGTATTTGTTTCTTTGAAGAAAAAGCTATTTAAAGAGGGTGCTACTTAACACAGTATCACAGATAAAAAAAATCAGATGAAAACAGAACCTTAGGTTTTGGAATGAGGAAGGAAAGTTAATTTACTCAGGAAGACCAAGCATGTAGATAAATAGATAAGTCCTGAAATTAACAGACAATTCCAATGAAGAAAACTAAAAATATTTCAGAAAGAAGTTAATGCAGTAACAAATAAATATTCAGCAACAGATAAGCCAAACTGAAAAACAAAACAGAATATGTCAGGGTTTTTAATACACTGACTTCTCCTCTCCATTTCTAAAATACTGAGCAATTTGAATTTGATTCAAGCTTTTATGACAGATCAAGTTCACTTGTCTCTGGGAAAAACATAATCTGCGTGTTAACGAGAACAATAAATGTTAAGTGCGTGGGACTGATTCCTCTGTAGTAAAAAGTCATCAGACTGATCTTCGAGGGAACAGAATTAGGTAAGTATTTATACAGAAATACTGCTGGAAAACATATATTAAAGGGGGCTGACTACAGGAGACAGCAGCACCTTGGTAATTTAGAGCCTACTGAAGAAAATTTGAAAATTAAATTAAGATATGGAAGCCTTTGGGAGACCAGTCTTGTAGCTACTTTAAAAGAAAATGGACCTTAGTAGCCCAACAGCAAGTCATCTTAAAAGGAAAAAAAAAGCCCAACACAATTCCATTCTCCCATGACCAAAGACTAAAAATACAATCTTTGACTCTTTCCTTGTGAGAGTAAAGAAAAATGTATCAGTTGTTCTAACTTTAACTTAATATATTAGAAAGGTTCTATTTTGGTTACCTCACAAGCAAGATGGTAAGCTGGACTTAAAAGACAAAAAAGAGAAAGTATTTATCTGGCTGGCTTTTGGTTTGAACTTGACATATTCATCTCCAGCCAAGTGACAAAAATCTCATGTTAATGATGAATATTTTTAGGAAGGATTTACCCTAAGTCTGTGACAGGCCAAGAACTAATAGAAAAATTCATCTTAGATTCTGCTTTCATTCTTGTGGAAGCCAAGTTTTCCTTAAAGCTATACCACAAAAGAATGTCTACCATTCAACTGCTTTAGTGTGTGAGACAACATCATTTTAAAGTTATGAAAAGTTCTACAGAAAATGTGACTATGTGCACATATCAATAAAAACTTCCTTTTAAGGTTAAGCCTCATAAAAAGTTGTGTTCTAATATAACATTTAATATTTGCAGCAGTCCCTGCCATTTCTGGCAAAGACAAATAGTATCATGGCCATCATCAAAAAGCAGAGTTAGTGCCACAGTCAGTGAAAGCTGTTGCTTAAATTATGAATCTCTCAGGGCCCAAATAACACAATTCTCCACCCTGTGTAAGCAAAAGTTTAAGTAAATCCAAAACCAAAGCAATACATTACTGCATTTAGGTAATTTCCTCCATCCCCAGTAAATACCATTCCTTCTCCACGAAAAAGGTGCCAATTGCTTTTCATTTCTTTTATCCATAATGATGCCAATGGTGAAAAACTCACTTGTATTTAGGATGCATTCATGTTTGACCTCTTTCAGGTCAGAGCCTTATCTAATTGTGTTGCATGCTAATAAGGATAATTAACCTTAATGGTCATCTACTCTCCTCCATTTTGGGATATGGAAGGAATAAAATTTGAATTAAACAAAGGCAAAGGCAGGTGAGGAAAGCAAGTTGTTTCAGCAGTGCTTCTTTTCATTAACATTCCATGGCAACTGCACTTAGCTCATGCAACAAATTACGGTGGTTGTTAAAATTGTGTATTTCTGCAATAAAGCCCCAAAGTTCAGTGTAAAAATACAAAAGCCTGCAGTAGATCTGTCAGTAGCAGCACAGCATGACAGATAGTCCTGCTCTCAGCTGGGAAGGCATCTCAAGTAGCAGATATGCATGGAATTCAACCAAGTTTCCTTTGGCTACTGCCTTCGTATACTTGGCAAGTAGGAACAGCGAGCAGGAGTACCTACATAGCTCTGCTATGCCACTTCCGTTGGCACAGCCTTGTGCCATGCACATGTTCTCTGAAGGGAGGAGCTTGTTGGCAAGGGCTCACGCCCATGTTTTCCCAGTGCAAAGCAGCCACAGTCCCCACATGTGCACACACCATAGTTAATGTCGTAGACACTTCTTTTTGGCTTGAGGAGAGCCAGGCTAGCTTCTGTCCATTACACAAAGACGTGAGAAAGATGTTTTCTACTACTTCATAGACCCAATTTAATGTAGGTGTTATTTATTTTTTACACCTCATTACCTCAGTAATTTGTGCTAAACATAATTCTTCCCAGTATGCTTCCTCTCAGCAGAGTTCTTTGTCATGCATATAAAAGGGAAAGAGAGTCTAACTTCCCCTGTTTTGTGCCATCACCTGAGAGCACCCCTCCCAGCAGAATCAAGCCTCAGGCTGTAGTTCTACTACTGTAGCTGTAGCAGTAAAAACTAAGCATTATTTAAATTGTAGTTGCTGGAAAATATCACTGCTACTTCTTCTGAGCGATTCATAATCTAATGGATGGAAGTAATTTTATCAGCCTGTAGCCCCTAACAGCAGCCTCAGTAAAGCCAAACCCTAAACGGAACAGCTCCGCTTCACGCTGACACTGACAGTAGCATTGAAACAGGAGGCTAGAGGGATCAGTGTGCAGTTTTACATCCAGCTAAACACTGTGCATGCCACATGATTGTTCTTCAGCAAATGTGGTGACCTTTCACTGCTTTTTCCATTTAACAGTGGTTAATGCATTAGACCACAGGAACAAGGGCTTGTGAGGAGGCGTTTGTGGAGGTGGCACTAATATAACTTTAGAAAACAAACTGAAACATTTCTAGTGGAACATTTTGGCAGAAACTATTGCCTCTTCTACGGTCCAGATAGTCACAGTATCACAGTATCACACAGTATCACACAGTATTACCAAGATTGGAAGAGACCTCAGAGATCATCAGGTCCAACCTGTTACCATAGAGCTCAAGGCTAGACCATGGCACCAAGTGCCACGTCCAATCCTGCCTTGAACAGCTCCAGAGTTGGCGACTCCACCACCTCCCTGGGCAGGCCATTCCAGTGGCCAATGACTCTCTCAGTGAAGAACTTTCTCCTCACCTCAAGCCTCAATTTCCCCTGGCGCAGCTTGAGGCTGTGTCCTCTTGTTCTGGTGCTGGCTGCCTGAGAGAAGAGAGCAACCTCCTCCTGGCCACAGCCACCCCTCAGGTAGTTGTAGACAGCAATAAGGTCTCCCCTGAGCCTCCTCTTCTCAAGGCTAAACAATCCCAGCTCCCTCAGCCTCTCCTCATAGGGCTTGTGCTCAAGGCCTCTCACCAGCCTCGTTGCCCTTCTCTGGACACGTTCAAGCACCTCAATGTCCTTCTTAAGTTGAGGGGCCCAGAACTGGACACAGTACTCAAGGTATGGCCTATCCAATGCAGAGTACAGGGGCAGAATGACCTCCCTGCTCCTGCTGGCCACACCATTCCTGATGCAGGCCAGGATGCCATTGGCCCTCTTGGCCACCTGGGCACACTGCTGGCTCATGTTCAGGCGGGTATCGATCAGCATCCCCAGATCCCTTTCTGTTTGGCTGCTCTCCAGCCACTCCAACCCCAGCCTGTAGCTCTGCATGGGATTGTTGTGGCCAAAGTGCAGCACCCGGCACTTGGACTTACTGAACACACTTACTGTCTGCACACCAGTCTCCCAAGGGGCTACTGCATTATGAAAAATTTCTTCACTGACAGAACGGTCAGAGATTGGAAAAAGTTGCCCAGGGGAGCAGTGGAGTCACCATCCCTGGAGGTGTTAAAACAGCTTGTACATCTGGCACGTGAAAACATGGTTTAGTGAGCATGGTGGTGTTGGATTGGTGGTTTGACTTGATGATCTTGGAGTTCTCTTCTAACCTTAATGATTCTGTACTTCTATGACCTTTGTCACTAGATCTATGTTTTTTTCTTTTAGCCATTGTTCTGGGGCACTTAAGGGAAGAAGAGCTGCCAGTATTGGAAAATCAAACAAAGTCAACCAATGAAAAAACAAACCGGAACCACATTTAAAATATAGGATTTCTCTGAGACTTCACATTGTAATTAAAGTTTCAGTTGCAGGTAGGTGACTAGTCTTGTAAAACAAGGCATAGGGCAGATTTGATAGGTGGTCTTATTTGAGAAGGTCCTGCAGAAAATATATTCTATGTTTAAGCGTTGGTTTTTAGCCATCTTTAGAAGTTAAACAGATATTCACCCACTTGGAATTCTAGAAAATGACTAAGAGTCTTGGTGACCTTTTAATAGAGTTTCAAATTGTTAGAGAGTATTAATTTGTTGGCTTCTAATATGTTTTAATAGGACATTTGATTTCCTTAGTCTTGCATTAAAACTTACCTCTCACTCTGATGGTCACAAATCAGGCTGCTAAGCGCTTCAAAAATAAGACATTTCCTCAGAGGCAGACATTGAAGGAAACGTAAACAGGCAGTTTTAATCAGAAATAGAGCTTTGCAAACAGCTCTATGCACAACACTTGAAGATAAGTGATAGATTAAAAACTTTCAGAAGGTCTCGTTCCAAGAAGCTATCCATGATCCTCGTGAGCAATATTGCTAAGTTACACGGATGTATAATGAAGCTAGAAAATCAAATATTAGTTGTCTTAACAATGCTTAATGTTGCATTATCTCTGCTAATAATTTAGAGTCACAAAGTATTGAAGATTTCAGATAAAGTTAACATCTCCACTCTTCTCAGTAAGACAGTGAATTTTATGAGTGTTGGCATTGTGTACAAGATGGCAGACATTGGTGATACACTTCCCTTTTCATGAGAAAGTTTAGCTGCTGAGAAGTGACAAAGACAAGGGCTTACACAAGTGAAGACAGTGTCTTTCCCGCTTCCTTCCAGGCACTTTCCAACTACAGAGTGGAAAGTTGAGCACCTGCAGCAGCCAAGCAGCACCTCAATACTAAGTCTGTGCCAAGTTGCATTTGCACTCTGCAGGCAGGCAAAGAGATATGAAACATGCAATTAACTTGCCTAAAGGAGATACAGACAAAGTGTGCACCCAAGGTTGCAAGTGCGCCAACAAGTCCTACCTGCCCCAGTTTCACCTACCTTGCCTGACAAGAAAACCACAGTGGAAAGCCACGATAGCTAACTGATCCGTTATGCGTGCCACGATTGTCAGAAAGTATGAATTAAGAACCACAAGCAAGGTCTTCTGCCACAAATTGCACTGAGAGCAATTACATTGAAATTAACTTTCCATAAAGTTGAATTTTAGGAAAAGAACAAAATTTAGCATCCTCAAGGCAACAGTTTTTCTCTAAAATGTGTTTGAATAGCAGTGGCCTTTAGAGTGTGGGTCAAATCGTATTTAATTTGGAGTATACAACTGTAAAAAGATGATTCTGTGACTCAGAATCACAGAAGAGAAGATGTCTCAAGATAAGTGAAGCAAATATAGTCAGCAAAACAAAGGTAAAAAAAAGATGTCAGGGTGTCAAAGAAGAAAACAGATGTCAGGGTGGATACAAACAGGGCAATAAGCTATTTTCACAATACACACCTGTTTTTCTGCTGGTACAGAACATAATTACTTCAAAGGTATTTTTAAAGTGGGAAACAAAGACTCCTTTGAAATTCTCCTGCTAAGCCTTCTTCTAGTCCCACTGCAGCCTTCCTTCGTCCTCAAGAGGATTGGCTAAACAATGCAAACAATTTATTGTAGTTCATTCTAACTGCTGGAGGTTTTACAGATTTCAGGTAAATGCAAATAAGAACCCAGCAGAATTCTGACAAGCTGCAACCTCAAGTGTCCAAGTCTTTTAAACTCTTGAACTTTACTTTGACAAAGTTACCCAAAGTGGTATTTAGTGTGTCAAATGAGTGGATGCGTTCTCAAAAGCAGTAATCATTTCCTTATCTATAATTTTGTAACAACTTTTCTTTAGCCCTAGAAAATCTCTCTACGAAATGAGAATTATTTTTGTCTGTAACAGACCCTAACCCTAAAGCACCATATCTGTGGGCCACACTTGGCAATATTGCTAAATATTGGGTGGATTAGAGTAAGCTTTGAGACAAAGCTGCTACCTTTTGCTGATGTCATAAGTGTTCAAGATACATTATTGAACTATTTATTAAATACTACAAATAAGAGTTTAATTCAAATTAGTTCTTAGAATTATGGTATCATTTATATTGGAATAGGCCTTCAAGAGCATCAATCCCAACCATCATTCTAGCGTTACCAAGTCAATCACTACACCATGTTCCTAAGTGCCACATCTACAAGTCTTTTAAACACCCCCACAGAACGACTTGACTACTTCCCTACTACATTTTTACCAATATCTAATCTAAATGTCCCCAGGTGCAACTTGAGGCCATTCTCTTTAATCTGTTACTTGTTGCTTGGAAAGAGAGATCAACCTCCTTTCAGGTTGTCATAGCAAGTAACAAGGTCTCCCCTGATCCTCCTTTATTCTAGGCTAAACAACCCTCAGCCTTCAGCCTTTCTTCATGAAGTCTCCTCTAGACCCTTCAGCAGCTTCATTAGCCTTCTTTGGACAACCTCTAGCACCTCAACATTCTTCTTGCAATGAGAAGCCCAAAACTGAACGCAGTACCTGAGGTGAAGCCCCATCAATGCCAAGAACAGTGGGATGATTACTTCCTTATTCATGCTGGTCACACTATTTCTGATACAAGCCAGGATGCTATTTGCCTTCTTGGCCATATTGAGTTGACTGTTAACCACTACCAGGCCCATTTCTGCTGGGCAGCTTTCGAGCCAGTCTTCCTCAAGCCTGAGGAAGTGTTGCACTGGGACCAAGGCACACTGTCCTGCACTTGGCGCTGTTGGATCCATAGTGCAACGTCACAGACTGACATAGACTAAAATTTTGCAGCTGTGTTTTAATAAAAAATAAAAAAGCAAGACCCGTCTTTGAACTGAAAATCAAATATTGAAATTCGCTCATTAGAAAGGTGCTGAGAAGAGTCTTGCGCAAGGGGATCCTGGCAGAACAAGGACTGACAGAGAAGGTAAGTCTGAAATAACTTTCTATAAGTTATCTAAATAAGGCTACTTCTCTGTTTGTTTGGGATTGGGGTTTTTTTGTTTTTCAAGATACCCAGAGTCTGAAATATGTCTGTCTCTTCCCTCCACCCCATCCCCCAACACGCAATTTTCATGCCCACGGACCATAAAAGAACATGGCATTTCCACACTGCTTTTTGCTCTTCTAAGCAACAAGTTCAGCCACCACGGAAGCATCTTGTACATCTTCCTGTTTTCAGGTTAGCCATTTTTTCACGGTCGCGACTTAACCCCAACAGACTGCTAAACCTCACAAAGCTGCCTGCTCAGTCTCCCGGCCCCCGGTGGGATGAGGGAAGAGAATCATAAAAGTGAGAAAAATTGTGGCTGAGAGAGAGACAGCTTAGCAGGTTTAAAATAGCTGTATTAAAGCAAAAAGCAAAGCAAACCAAGGGTTGATTCAACACTTGAAGGCAGGGTAGTGGGAGGAGCAGAAGAGGCGCTGACTGTACAAGTACTGCTCCACAACAGCTGGAACATCTTTGCATTACCAACGCTCTTTGGTCACGGATTCAAAGCACAGTTCTATATGAGCTGCTGTGAAGAAATTAACTGTAGCCCAACCAAAACCAGAACAAAATCTTAGGTATTTTTTCTTTCGTTTTGATTTTCATCAAAAGTCCTGTTGCTTGATTTTTGTTTCTCTTTTTTACATAAAAGTATGCACGTCAAACATGACCAGTAAAGACCTTAGAGTTTAATGCTAAACAAGAAGCAGCAAGATTTGTATCATTTCATAGGTCTGCTGAAATCCACTAGAAATATCTTTCCCCATCTACAAATAGCCTCATCAGAACATTTGTTTCTCTGCCTCTCACAGTTACTGCTTTTAGAGAGCTAGCCAGAAAAGTAAGCATTAGAGCAGTGAGATCATAGAATGATTAGGGATTGGAAGGGACCTCGAAAGATCATCTAGTCCAATCCCCCTGACACAGCAGGATCACTTAGACCAATCACACAGGAACACATCCAGGTGAGTTATAAATGTCTTCACAACCCCCCTGGGCAGCCCCTTCCAGTGCTCCGTCACCCTCACTGTGAAGATGTTCCTTCTCAGGTTGATGTGGAACCTTCTGTGTTCCAGCTTAAACTCATTGCCCCTCATCCTGTCACTAGATGACATTGAGAAGAGCCTGGCTCCATCCTCCTGACACCCACCCCTCACATATTTATAAATATTAATGAGGTCAACTCTCAGTCTCCTCTTCTCCAAGCTAAAGAGATCCAGCTCCCTCAGCCTCTCCTCATAAGGGAGGTGCTCCACCTCCTTCATCATCCTTGTTGCCCTATGCTGAACTCTCTCCAGAAGCTCCACATCCCTCTTGAACTGAGNCAACTAGACTCTGTCCCATTGACCATCACTCTCTGACTTCTACCCTGTAGCCAGTTTACAATCCACCTCACTACCCGAAAATCTAGGCCACACTGCCTCAGTTTGTCTGCAAGGATGCTGTGAGAGACCGTGTCAAATGCCTTTCTTAAGTCAAGATAGATGACATCCACGGCTCTGCCCTCATCCATCCACCTGGTTACACCCTCATAAAAGGCTATCAGGTTGGTCAAGCATGACTTTCCCTTTGTGAAGCCATGCTGACTGTCCCTAATGACCCTCCTGTCCTTGATGTGCCCGGAGACAGCCTCTAGTACAAATTGTTCCATCACCTTTCCTGGGATGGAGGTGAGGCTGACCGGTCTACAGCTACCTGGGTCTTCCTTCTTTCCCTTTTTGAAGATTGGAGTGACAATGCTGGTTCTTGTCACAATTGAAATATACAAAATCTCCACACCCACATTTGCCCACTAGTTTTCTTGTTGCCCAAAGACAAAAACTTCAGGAAAAGTATACATGGCTCAAGCAAACTTAAACTATAAGCATAATGGTTTTCTCACTCAGGCTGTGTAAAAGGTATATTAGAAACTCCTGAATAGCTAATCATGGAATCATTAGGGATTAATAAATCAGCTTTTGTCAAAGAAAAGAGATATTTTAATTTATCTTTACTGATACTGCCCATGAGCGTCAGAAACATGAATCTGTGAAGAGTCCCTTATCTGTAACATACAGTCTTAAATCTCAGATTTGACAGGCACAGATACTTGCCATAAAAAGTCATTATAAACATGCAGGAACTGATGTTTAACTAAAAATAAACATATTGTCTTCATAAAAAAAGAATAAAAGCTCAGGAGGAGAAGTTTGGAAGGAAGTCATCGTCCTCATTCTGAAAGATCTCAGTATGTCACTGGAGTTTGCTTCCACTCCTGGCATGCATGGCAACTAACACCGAAGAGAAAAATCGTGTTAGAGAGATGGGTGGAAAACAAAAATCAGTCTGTAGAGAGTTTAACTGTTAAGCATTGAAAGCATCTGACAGAGAGACCAGACAATAAAACACAGCAAACAGCCTGTTCCAGAGACAGGGAAAGTGCTGAACATCAACCTTTAAAATGAGATGAGAATCCTGTTTTTGCACAGAGTTGTCTGGAAGAAGAAAAGGCTGAGAAAAGAGTCCTTAGAGGAACACATGAAACAGTTACCGTTTGCTCACAGTAGCAGGGAAAATATAAAGATTGCTAAGAGCCCTCTTAGGAGAAAACTTACAAAAAGAATCTGGACTTTTAAAAATTGATGTTAAATTTGACTTGTACCAATCTGATGATTGAAAGGTGTCTTCAACAAACAAACTGAGGATGAATCGAAACATCTCCAGCTAGCAGTCACATCCAGAAGCATCAGATGTTCACAGTAACAGGTATGACTCTGTAATTCCATCAGCAGGAGAGGCTGTAGCCAAGTGTGAGAAACATCTGGGAGTACCTTCATGTGAAACGGCCAGAGAGCCGTAGGCTATAGCTGACGTGCTATGTTTAACGTCTTTCTTCTCACAGAGAGGCAGTAAGTTAAAAACAACATCCTCCTCAGGTTGCTCAGCACTCTGGAATGCCTTAACTCCCGGCATTTTTGCCACTGCTGACACTCATTCTGGACAGAACGATCCTGGACACCTCCTGTCTTCTGAGTGGAAAGCCAAAACTGAATTACAACACCTGGTACCCATTTTTCACTCTTCCCTGTGACCTTTCTAAGTCAAATCCCTTCCCCACAAAAATCCCCTTTCTATGGCTCCTCCCAACAACTCATCATTTCTACCATAACATGCTCCCCTTTTACAGCAGCTGCTTCCAGGGGCCTTCTGTCACAACAGGAGATCGTGAAGTTCTTCACTAACGCAAGCCAGGTTGCTCCTACTCTTCCTAATAGAAATAGACTCCAACAGGAACACAATATACAACTTTTTTCAAAGTTCACAGTATCAAACTTGATTTTTCATGCATTAAGAGTAAGGAACAGCAAATTAATTTAACATTTCACCGGTGATTTAATTTTTTACCTCCTGTATAAACTGTTTGTGAGACCACAGAATAATTCTTGCAGTGGCTAGAGGATTTGTCTTCGACTGAGAGGGTGTAGCCAGGTAATATATGGAACGTAAAACATTTTATGCTGTCAATGCTAACTAAAGGGATTTAGATGTTTATATGTAGCTCAAGAGAACATTGATCTGAGGAGAAAAACAACATAATTTTTTAATGAAGCAGTTAAAGTAATTTTCAAGTATACGACACTAAAATATGTGAGTTGTGCAGTACAACTTCGAGCAGCCAGAAACCTTCCCATGATTGTGAGGGACAATACAAAGTGACACGTAGACATAACTTTATTTCAAAAGCAATTTGGCCCCTAAAAATTCAGTTTGGCATCCTTGAAACATTCACTCTCCATTTTCAAGTTGCTGCCATAAATGCACAGAGTCTTGGTGACAGATCGTCCCGTTACAATCTGGTACAAACATATTGACAAAGAATCAAGAGGGATTTTTCTGTAGCTGTCAGTTGTGTTACTGTGGCCTAATATTTATATTTCTTTTCACACGATCACCTCAGAGACATGAACAGATACACACCAAACTTTTTGTCACTTCTGAAATAACATCCTAGAAATAATTAGAAGTCTTTGCTTTCCATCTCTGTTCAGCTCCCCTCTTTACGCGTACATGACTTTTCCTGTGAAGAAGCCTAAATACTCATGGAATCATGAAAAATAGAAATAGATAGAAAATAGCTATTCATAAATATTTATAAGACAATGCATTCCAGACAGTTGATGGGTATTCATAAACACATTACACACTGAAATAAAATAAATGATTCACTATTAGTTTATGGCTTCAGCATCTTGAATTAATTATTGCAGGTTTGATTCCTTATGAGTCACTCTAGATAGCATCCATCAAGTTTAGAATGCACTGGTAGACATAACATGGAGTTTTGGAGAGCAAGAAGTGGAAAGAATTATTTTCAGTTGTTTATTTTATCTTTAACCACTTACATTTAATTAATTGTAAAGTAAAAATTTGCCTATATGAGAAAATGAGAACTGTTTTCCTTTGTAAAAGTGACATATATGAAAACCAAAAACCATCACAGGTAACTGTACTTGTTCTTTCTGCCTTCCTCTCTCTCTCTTTGAGGAGGATTACAATTATGGTTTAGACTAGTTTTTGTTTTCAAACATCTCTGTAAAAAATACAGATGACTAAAAATAGCCGTGTTTTCCTGGCTGGAAAGTACAGCTCACTAGGGAAAGTCTTGTGTTTACGTGGAGTATGAAGTTCTTATCCTCATTACATTCAGCAGTTCTACTGTTCGGGGGTTTTTCTTTTGGGTTGTTTTTCCAAAACCTATCAATCAGAATTTACTTTGTAAACACTTATAGAAAAGCAGGTGAATTAAAAAAACCTCATATGCACTGTAAATATCCACAGGACATAGTGTGTGACTTGGAGTAAAAATGAGATGTCTCAGTTTAGGAGGCAGATCTATTTTCTGACAAGGCTTCATGAATAGTGGTGAAAGGCAGATGCCATAAATCGCTCCATTTCACCTGTTCTCTATTATTAACAATATTATCTTCAGTACATTGATCTGTCACTTCCATATACGGCCTTTTGCTGCCTTCCTCTTTTCAGTTAGGTACCTTACTAATGAATACTGAACCAAGACTGACTACAATGTCTTTCTATGACCACAAATGTCTTCAGATTAAAATTTCCTTCAAATTGTTCTTTTTGCTGGATGAAGTACCTTTTTTCTTTTTCTTTCTGACTATACTACATTATTTAGTTCAACTTCTAATATTTTTTTCCTTGTAATCCTAAAGGACAGTAGCAAAACACTCTCTTCTGACTCCTTCAGGAGCTACCACTGTCTGTTCTAGGCACTGCTTGGAAGTCTTTTATGTTTCACACTTAAAGCAATGGCAGGCTAGGATCCATCTTAGGATGCGGAAGGTACTTAGTGTTATATAACCTAAAGTACTCACAGGCTTCCAAGGTGCAAGTGGGGAAGGCAGTTCATGCCACTGTGTAGAAAGTGCCAAGAAATCTGGGAGCTGATTCCCTGCTGTGTGAATCTTTGTTTCATCTTGACTGCCTATTGCAGAAAAGCTGGGTGTGAACCACCGCCGGGTGCACGCCGGTTTGCCTCGGAAGGGCGGCCAGAATGGACGGAACAGCACAAGAGGGAATGCTGCATCCGTTGCAGTATCAGAGGATTAGGACTTCCGTGAGCGTTCTGGAAGGCAACACTCAGTTGTGGAAAGATTAAAAGATTCACCGTAATCTTTTCTGATTACTGAAATTTTAAAGGAAGGGTGTGTGAAACTGAAGAATAGTGAAATGTGAGTTTCTACCTGGACAAGTTGGCACAATTTGCTTAAAAATTAGCAAACATACAAGGAGGCAGGTGTCACAGATGATCACAGAATCATAGAGTTACTTAGGTTAGAAAAGGCCTTCAAGGTCAACAAGTCCAACTAATAACATAACCATGACAAAGCTAAACCATGTCCCTAATCTCCCACACAACAGTGATGATTCAACCACCTCTGTGTTCCAAGGCCTGATGACCCTTCCGCTGAAGGTGTCTGACCTAAACCTCCCCTGATCCAAACTGAGGACATTTCCTGTTTTCTTATTCCCTCGTTACTTATGAGAAAAATCCATGATGAAAATCCTAAAATTAAGAATTCTATGTTTCCCTTAGATCAATTTTAGGTGCAGTCTTGTTCAACATATTCATCAGTGACCCAGACCAGGGGACAGTAAGTACACCCAGCTGATGGTGCAAAGCTGGGAGGAGTGGCTGACACACCAGAGGGCTGTGCTGCCGTCCAGTGTGACCTGCACAGGCTGGAGAGTTGAGCAAAGAGGAACCTAATGAGGCTGAACAGGAGCAAGTGTAGGTTCCTGCATGTGGGGAGGAGTAGTATGGCTTAAGGGTAGACTTGTTGTCAAGTAGCCTTGACAAGAAAGATCTTAGAGTCTTGGTGACCAATAAACCAACTGTGAGCCAATGGTGTGCCTTGTTGCTAGGAAGGCCAATAGTAGTCCAGGGTGCATTAAGAGGTGTGTGGCCAGTAGATCTAGAGGAGTCATCCTCTACCTCTAGTCTGCCTTGGTGTGGTCACACCCGGAATACTGTGTCTGGTTGTGGGCTTTCCAGTATAAGAGAGACAGGGAACTACTGGAGAGAGTCCAATGGAGGGTAACAAAGATGATTTGGATCCTGGAACATCTCTCTAATGAGGAGAGGTTGAGAGAGCTGGGACTGTTTAGCCTGCAGAAGAAAAGAATGAGAGGAGACTTGACTCACACCTATAAATATCTGCAGGGTGGCTGCAGGGAGGATGGTGCCAGTTTTCAGTTTTGCCCAGTGACAGGACAAGGAGCACTGGGCACAAGCTGGCCCACAGGAAGTTTCATTTAGAAATAAGGAAAAACTTCTTTATAGTGTGAGTCACAAAGCCCTGGAACAGGCTGTCCAAAGAGGTGGTGGAGTCTCCTTGTCTGGAGATATTCAAACCCTGCCGGGATGCAGCCTTGTGCAATGTGCTTCAGGCAGCCCTGCTTCGGTGGGGGAGCTGAACTCCATCTCAAGATCCTTTCCAACTCTGACGATTCTGTATTAGCACACAGGTTAACCAGATATCAGATGTTATGTGTATGCTAAAAAGGCTGCCTTAATTGCTTGAAATCTGAAGTCTTGAGGTCTTCAAGTGGTTATAACCCACTGATAGCTCAGTCTCTTACATATGCATGTTCTGTTATGAAATATTTGTTTTATTCTTCTGTTTACACTTCCTAGTTGTAAACTAGGATTCCCTAAATTAGAACTTGGAAATACTAACACCCCCCTGCCCCAAAGATCTTACAGGCCAACCATAAAAGAAAACAGATGGGTAGAGACAGATGGGGGAACAGAAGGAAATAATGAGAATTCTATGATGGATATAAGAAATGCAATTAGGCTCATCATTTACCCACGCATGGTGAAGATTGCCATGAATATGATGCTACAGAGACATTTTCTAGAACTTGTGTATTACAGCCCTTTTCTGTCTTCTGCTGTAACAAGGGCTCTTCTTCCACATGAAACAGCACAGTTCAGGAGTACTTACTTTCTTGGGATTGCTTATTCAAGTAGATTTTAAGGGTCTTTCAGAAATTACCCAGCTTCTGAGTCGTTTTGCAGTGGGGAAAGAAGGCAGAGATAGTGTTTAAAGCTTTTCATACTATTCTGTTTTACTTGTGAGGCATCTTCAATTTGGTATTTGAATGAGGATAGTGCTTCCCAACAAAGGAAACAGATAGTTAAAGAAGTATTATTTTAATCATAGAATCATAGAATCACTATGGATTGGAAGGGACCTTGAAAGATCATCTAGTCCAATCCCTCTGCCACAGCATTACTATTTAATCAGTAATTTCATACCCTCTATAATGATAGACTTCTATCAGGAGACTGAAATTAACTCTTGGATGACTTACATTTGTAGGTGTTCAGATGTTCACTTATTCTTAATTATATTTGCAAACTTTTGTTTTTAGAAACTGAAGATCTAATAAGTTTGTAGTGTATGAAAGAAAACACAAAAAGGATGGTTATGTCACTGTTAATTTAGTGCATGACTCAAACTTGAGCTCCATCACAGTAACAATGATTAATTTAAACAAGAGAAAATATATTTGTCTTGTTTGCTTCATACTCCATGTACAGGACATCTGCTCGGCTTGAAAACAGACTGCATGGTTTTGTAAGGGTAAAAATGTACTGCCAAGTATCCAAAAGTAATATATTGTGTTTACTATCACACAGGAATACATTTATCTTGTCAGAGACAGATAGATGGGCCTGTATTATGAATATGGTGAAGAACATAAATGGTTAGCAAGCCTTCTCTCTGTAATTCATTATAATGCCTCCTTGACCTTAAAATGCATGCAAAACTCTCCTTGCTTCCCAGAAATGTTCAAACCAGCACAAAAAAGTCATTCTTCTTTTAGGCAGAGGCATTGTGCATTTAAAAAACCTTTTGTTATTCTTTTGTTACGCAATATTTGAGGAAGAAAAAAATGTTATCGTCCTTCAATTCTGAACATGGATCAGTTCAGATTAAAGTGCACCTTTATTGATTAGGTTAAATTGTGATTGAAATGCAAGGTAGGACTGATGGAAATTATGTACCTGTACATGGCAGGCAGTGCTAAATCACCGCAGAGGACAACCTCACTCTGGATGCAGGCAACTATGGAAAAAACACAAGAAATTTTCAGTGAGGTGATCAGATCCTGTGAAGTCAGAACAGTTTTTGATGATTGGTAACCATCATTTCATCCTCAAAGGCCCTTTAGGATAACCACACTCTCAATCTTTACATTAAACACTTGTGATGTTCAATCTCTTACTCAACACAAAAGCACCCAGCCTTCTTTATGTAAGTTCCAGGTGCCAATGGCTAGTTCGGTTTCTTTTTCCATTGAGCAGGTTAGGAAAAAGGACTAATTCCCAGCTGGCCCCACTAAACTGACTGCAAAACTACTACTGTATGTGAAGGTGCTTCAGCTGAAACGGCATTTGCTTCTTTTTTCTTGCCTCACAGAAGTGCTGTCAAGTGGCTGAGAGTAGAAATAATGCACGTACTTCATGTGGAGGAGCTAGAGCTAGCACGGTGCAAATTTGAGAGTATCTTAATAGTAACAGTTACTGGACAAAACATTCTTCTTGAAACACATGCTCAAGCCACATTCAGTTTTAGTTCAACTGCCGTTATAATTTAACATTTGAACCACATTGGCTTACAACAGGTTTCTGACAGTAATTATTCAAATTAATGCTCCCATGGAATATCCATGAATTATGGCCCATACAAATTTATAGTCTCTCTCTCTCTTTTCTTTCCACATTTCTCCTTCTTATTTTGTGTGATGGTTCCCAGCTATTTGGACTGGTCAAATTTCCTCTTCACATCTTATTCCTTTCTACGCTGAAATGCCAGGTTAGTCTGCAAGCAGCTTCATACATGTTGACGACTTCAGCAGGCAAGATAATGAAACAGCTGATATTTCAACCTTACTGTGATCCTGCATGGTTTTTCTTGACACTTTTAATCCCTTCTGCTCACTGTCAGAGAGAGAATCACCACACAGTGCTGCACTTGTCTCCTCCTCTGCTAAAAATTTGGTAAACAAAAAACCTTTCTCTAGGTTGTGTAGTGGAAAACCACAGTATTTCCACTGGATCCATGACTAACCACAGGAAAGAAAGAGGTACCAAAACTTGGACTTTAATAGTGCTGCCACTTGGTTAGTTACAGCACATTTTCTGTCCTTGCAGATCAGTATTCAGATTCGCTTTCTGAAAAGAAAGTGGCAGTGCAAACTCAGGCATTTGTTGAATATCAGTAGTATACAGAATGCACACAAGTTCTGTTTCCTTGTGAAAAGATGGAGGTAAACTAAATGAAAGCTCTTTGCTTTCTCAAACACATTTTTTCATCACATTTGTTGCTTCCCCTGATGATGCCAAATTTGTCAGATGTGTCTTTTGAATGTCTCACACAAATGCGAAATGCTTAGCAAGCAGTGTTCTTTTTGTGCTTCAAGCCTTGAGCTTGATACTTAGGAAACTGCCATAACTCAGAACTTTCCAGCTCTTCTACCTAGCCTCAAAAAAAAGTGTAAATACTCCCATGTTTACCTAGCAGCTTTTGGAAAATTGAGACCTTTGGAGGACAAATGGCAGGTAAAAGAGAGCCTTTGCAGTTTCTGTAGTGAGAATTTCTGTGACTGAGCACTACAATACAAAATGGACCATAGAGTGCCCAGTTCTCAGCCCCTCGGTTCAAGGACACAGAACTGCTGGAGACAGTCCGGTGCAGAGCCACATAGATACTGAACAGAGTAGAACATCTCCATTATGAGGGAAGGCTGAGGGAGCTGGGTCTCTTGAGCTTGAAGAAAAGGAGGCTGAGAGGTGACCTCATTAATGTTTATAAATATTTAAAGGATGAGTGTCAGGAGGATGGAGCCAGGCTCTGCTCAGTGTCATCCAATGACAGGACAAGGGGCAATGGTTATAAGCAGGAACGTAGGTGGTTCCACATCAACATGAGAAGGAAAGTCTTCCCAGTAAGGATGACAGAGGACTGGAATGGGCTGCCCAGGGAGGTTGTGGAGTCCCCTTTCTCTGGAGACGTTTAAAACCCACCCGAATATATAGGTTGGGGACTGACTTGTTGGACAACAGTGCAGGAAAAAGGGATCTGAGTGCCCTGGTGGAGAGCAGGATGATCATGAGCCAGCAGTGTGCTTTTGTGGCCAAGAGGGCAAGCAGCATCCGAGGGTGGAAGAAAAGGGGGTTGGTTAGGAGATCAAGAGAGGTCCTTCTGCCCCTCTACTCTGCACTAGTGAGACCACATCTGGAGTATTGTGTCCAGATCTGGGCCCCTCAGTTCAAGAATACAGAGCTGCTGGAGGGAGTCCAGTGTAAAGCAACCAGGATGATGAAGGAACTGGAGTACCTCCCTTATGAGAAGAGGCCGAGGGAGCTGGGTCTCATTAGCTCAGAGGAGCCTCCTTCACTGAAGATGTTTAAAACCTGCCTGGCATGTGTTCCTGTACGACTAGATGATCCTGCTGTGTCAGGGGGATTGGACTAGATGATCTTTCAAGGTCCCTTCCAATCCCTAATGATTCTATGATTCTGTGATTCTATGATATGTTCCTGTGCAATTTGGTCTAGATGATCCTGCTCTGGCAGGGAGATTGGACTAGATGATCTTTCAAGGTGCTTTCCAATCCCTAATATTCTGTGATTTCATTAATGCCAAAGAAGTTCCATCTTATACTGATGTGGAACCTCCTCTGTTTCAGTTTACACCCACTGCCCCATGCCCTGTTATTAGATAACACTGAGAAGAGCCTGGATCCATCCTCCTGACACCTGCCTTTTCCATATTTATGGCAGCAGCTTCCAGCGGGTGATCTGCTGTGTCCTGCCACGCTAGATTGAAGAGCCTATGACTACCCAGTTTTTCATCTCCTCAAAGTCAACTGCAATTTGCAATCAAGTCAAAAACAAAAGTCATGTTTCTGATACCTACCCAGACTGAGATGCTTTTGCACTGCTCATTGCTAAAAATCTTTTACAGTCTCCAGATAACTTTGGAGCATCTAAACTGGCTGTCATTTTTAACATTGGATCGTAAAACACAGTTCTCCCAGAAGTAAAGAAATGGCTTTGAGCCTTTGCCAATGTGCTGCACAAGTCCTTTCTTTCCCCCTTCTTCTCCTTTATTCCTTCTAAAGAGCCCCTGATCTCAGCAGGTCTTTTTGACATGGCCTTACGCTGAAGTCTTGAGACTGTCTAATGCCCTTTTGGACTTGTGAGGGCATGGTTCCCCATTTCAAAGATGCTATCACTGTTGACTGTTTCTATATCAGTGGTACTTGACATCTAGCGGAAACAAAATCCTTATCATTGGAATGTGACTTTTGTGTGATCTACCTCAGTGATCTAGAGCTGTGAGACTAATCAGTTAACGTTTTGATGCCCTTTGTGTCACCTGCAGGTTTTATGAACATGAGAGTGCATTTGCTCGGGATGTTGAATACCTGGTATAGGCCGGTGAGATGCATCAACTGGTTTTGGGTACTGGCTGCCCGTTAAGGACTACTTCCCCATCCCAATAAATTAAAGACACTTTGGCAAACCCATAGACTGCTACAACTTTAAGCAATAAGTAATGGAGAGTGGAAGAGCAATAACATCAGCCAGTTCTCTCAACACACTTGGATGCATCTCATCAGGACCCCTAGATTCAGTTTTAACCTTTGGAAAATCTTCCCTCTTACTGGCTGTCACTCCTACCTCCCAGGTCTGGAGATCCCAAGGTCTGGTCTTATAAGTAAGAATCAAAGTAAAGTAATTTAGCACTTCTGCCTTCCCTGCTTCCTCAGTTGTCAGGGCTGCCACCTCATTCAACAGTGGGCCCAAACTATCTTGATTCCTCTTGTTACTACTAATATATTTGTAAGAGCCCTTCTTCTGTTCTTTAACTTCCCTACCCAGTTTTACCTACTGCAAGTCCTAACAACTTCTTTATAAGTCTCCCACGCAACATATCCCTTCTTTCATGAACTGCAGACCTCTTTTTTACCTCACACTGTGTATCAGTGCTTGGGTCTATCATACCTTCATGGATATCAACAAAGTCCTTCACCAAAAGGCATAAATCTGGGCTGTCAAGGGGTGTTGTGAAGTCTCCTGTGGAGACAGTTAAAACCCTCCAGGACATGTTCCTGTGAGACTTGATCTAGGGGATCCTGCTGTGGCAGGGGGATTGGGCTGGATGATCTTTTGAGGTCCCTTCCAGTCCCCAACGTGACTCTGTGATTCTCGATTCATGTCACATTGTACAGTGTGTAATGCAATACAGCCTGATGCAGCGTGAAGTACACACATATTATGAAATTGAATGCTCTCACAGGACACAAAACATTGATGTTACTCGCATTTTACAAGAATTCAAATCAATAATAAAGAGCAACATTTTAAAACAACCTAAACTTATTACTATTGTGATTTTCAAGGACAACTTTCGTTCTGTTTTCCAGGCAATAATGGCAGATATGTAGTTTTAAATAATGTTTTGAAACAGATTATTGTTCTACAAGTCCTTGTAGACATTTGGAAGGTTACAAGATTTTGATAATTGAATTTTTGAGAGATTGATTTTATATCAGAATGTAATTTGCAATATTTAGAACCAGCTCCATTTGTTTTCTGATTTCATAGGTAGCATGCAGCTGTGTTATGTAGGGCACAAATGGCTTCAAGCACTTCACAAAATCTAATAAAAATTGAGCTGCTTCAAAGGAAAAGTAGATCTTAGAAAAGTGTCATGCAGCTAACCTGAAGGCTCTAAATGTTTCACTTCTGAATTGCTTACTTACAAGAAACTGAAAGAGAACATGATGCCAGAAAGATTTGCATCCATGAGACATAAACCATAAAATTCAACTAATGAGAAAAAGAATGAAGCTGTTACTGATAGTGCTCAGTGACACGAGGCAGACAGTGAGGATCACAAAGCATGTAAAGCTGACGTTCAGCTATCCATTCAATATGACATGTTTTAAGGATCCCATTTGAAGTGAAGCGATAGATTTTAGAAAGACTAATCTCCAGCAGTCCTGAACTGTCTGTAGGCTGGACGAGTGTGCACTGAAGTCTCATTATCTGGCTAGAAAGTCCCTCAGCTCTAAGGTTTGATCTCTTTCTCAAGACATTTGAAGGAATTCAGACATTTAGAAGAAAATTACTGCAATTGTCATGGTGGCAACAAAGCAGACAGGCATCAAGAAATTATCTCCTAGAGCACTACATACCAGCCACGCTAGACAACACACCTATCTAACTCTGGGGTTTTCTGAACATGAGCTTCCATCTGCTTTATTAACATGAGAATGGTTGTACAACCAACCTGTTTGTATACAACCAACATGCCCAAACTTGAAGTTTTTTTGTATTTTTCCCGCGCTTGTCAGATGGTAGGAAGACTAATGATGAGTTAACCTGGGTAATAGGGAAGCTGAGAGCGAAATAGCTGGTAGAAAGGTCTAGGAAGACAACTAAATGGGGCTTGTACATCAGGTAGAACATGGTGTTGAGAGATAGTGTTGACAGGTGATAGGAGTGAAGAGATAATGAAAGTGCTACAGAAAAAAAGAAATCATGACTGGCATTTCATGGTACTTTTAGGCACAGGAATGAATTCTCTTGTTTTCTTTATTATAGTAGCATTTTATTACTCTATCAACTCTGTATTTTCTTTTCCCTCTACCTTATGCTTTCTCCTGTACATCACTCCTTCCTAATTTTCAATCTCTATTAACTCCCTTCCAATCCCCATGTTTCCCCTCCTCTTCCCTTCTCCTTCAGAGGCATCTGATTCTTGTTAGGAGTGAAGTACTATGTTTTCTAAAAATCAAAACATTTACTTAAGAGTCACACAATCAGTTTTAATAGTTCCACTTAGAAGCATTCAGGTTGAAAACATTGCCTTGAATGATGTTGTAGACATTTTCATAAAGAATCAGTGTTTTGAATATACAGCAATTAAAGCTGTGTCTGCAAGTATGCTTAACATGAAAATAATTAGAAGTTAGGAAACACACATTATGATGGAAATGTTGTGTGTCTGAAGATCAGTGTCATAATACATTAATGAAAATGAGAACCACTTTTCTTAACATTGACAGCTACAGACCTCCTGTTTTACAGTATTTTCCACAGCTGTCAAACAGCACCACGGGCACTAACAAACAGCCTCTGCAAAACACAAGCTGCAGGGCTTCAGGATTCAGGTGTTGCCACATTTCATTACTTCAGGCCCTTGATAGAAGACTGGATGACTCAGGACATACTGAGCTTATAGTTTCTATCATGGTTTATTTCCCAGTGCTCAAAATTCTGTATGAAGCTACAGAACTGTACCACAAATGTATTCTAAATCAACACTTGGCTCAGGTTCACCTTCTGCTTATAATGATCCAGTGTTTCATTATTATTTTCCTTCATATAGAATCATAGAATCACAGAATCATCCAGTCCAATCCCCCTGACACAGCAGGATCACCTAGAAGAAGTCACACAGGAACATATCCAGGTGGGTCTTAAACATCTCCAATGAAGGAGACTCCACAACCCCCCTGGGCAGCCTGTTCCAGTGCTCCGTCACCCTCACTGGGAAGAAGTTCCTTCTGATATTTCTGTGCAACCTCCCATGTTCCAGCTTACACCCATTGTCCCTCATCCTATCACTAGAGGACATTGAGAAGAGCCAGGCTTCATCCTCCTAACACCCACCCTTCACATATTTGTAGATATTAATGAGATCACCTCTCAATCTCCTCCAAGCTAAAGAGACCCAGCTCCCTCAGCCTCTCCTCATAAGGGAGGTGCTCCACTGCCTTCATCATGCTTGTTGCCCTACACTGGACTCCCTCCAGCAGCTTCGTGTCCTCCTTGAACTGAGTGGCCCAGAACAGGATGCAATAGTCTAGATGTGGTCTCATCAAGGCAGAGTAGAGGGGAAGAAGAACCTATCTACTAACCACCCCCCTTCTCATCCACCCCAGGATGCTGTTGGCCCTCTTGGCCACAAGAGCACACTGCTGGCACATGGTCATCCTGCTCTCTATTCAGGTCCATTTTTCCTACCCTGGTCTCCAACAGGTCAGTCCCCAGCCTATACTGGTACCTGGGGTTGTTCTTGCCCAGATGCAAGACTCTACACTTAACCTCGTTCTCTCTGCCCAGCTCTCCAGCCTGTCCAGATCTTGATGAATGGCAGCACAGTCTGCTGGGGTGTCGGTGACACCACCCAGCTTTGTATCATCAGCAAACTTGCTGATAGTGCAGCCTAATACCTCATCCAAGTCATCAATGAATAGATTGAGCAGGACTGGTCCCAGCACCGACACTTCAAGTTCTTTTTTGAATCTATTTATGTTCAGCTCATATGAAGATTCTGTCTCCTGGTGAATCTTAGATTTCATCATGATAGCACATGTTGGGAAGCGAAGAAAATGTTCCTATATGACAATTAATTAACTGTCCAAAACCTGAACCTTTTTAACAGTTACGCAAGGTCTCCTAACACACCATTCTTTCTTTCAGACCTTGGCCAGTAATGTAGTTGTGAAACAAGGCTGGAGAATGTATTTTAAATAATGTTAAGAAGAAGGATGAAAATAGTTTAAAATGTGTGAACAAAGAAATTTTTTGTGTAATGCTAAGAAATGTTGGAGCAGGTCCAGAGAAGGGCAGTGAGGCTGGGGAGAGGTCTGAGAAACAGGCCCTATGAAAAGCAGCTGAGGGAACTGAGGTTATTTAGTCTAGAGAAGAGGAGTCTGAGAGGAGATGTTATTGCTGTCTACAACTACCTAAAAGAAGGTTGTAGCAAGGATGGTGCTGGTCTCTTCTCCCAAATTGCTAATGATAAGAAGAGAGGAAATGGTCTCAAGTTGTTTCAACAGAAGTTTAGATTGGCTATTACAAAGAAGTTCTTTACTGGGATAGTGGCTGAGCACTGGAACAGGCTGCCCAGTGTGGTGATGGAGTCACCATCCCTGAAGGTGTTTAAAAAATGAGCAGTTACAGCACTTAAGGCCATGGTCTGGGGATTAGGGAACTGTTGAGATGAGGGTTTGACTTGATGATCCCGGTGGTCCTTTCCAGCCATAATGATTCTATGATTCTAAGAAATGCAATCGAGATATTCCAGTCAAATATACTGTTGTCGTTTGAAAATTGCTAGCATTTTCAAATGTACAGCAGTTCTGCTTTCATGAAGAAGAAAAGAAAAGGAGTTGTTTTGCTTTGGAGGACCCCTCCCCCACAGGGGACTTGTCCTGGAGGAAGGTGTCACTGGTCCTGGAGCTGCTCCGGATGTCTGTGTTGGGTTAGCCTATGAAAAAGCAGAGCCAGCAGTTTGTTTTTAGTCGGGAACCAGGAAGAGGGAAGAAGAAAGAGGAAAATGAGGAAGTATGTAGCTCGCTCGTGTGTGCTGCAGGCTCTCTTGGGCTGCAGCTTCTGATCCAAGCGCCCCCCCCCCCGTCCGTTCTTGGGACGCTGGCAGGGAGGGGGAAGGGCACGGAATGCGGCTCAGCTGCGGTTTTTTGGCACCGCCGCTGCTACTGCAGGAAGAGCAGATGCACCGCGTTTGCGTAGCTCCGTGCCCCTGACCGGATTGCCAGGTGTGACTGTCCTCGGCTTCCAGTAGCGCCGATGTGCCACGGTCTGGAGACGCACCTGTAAGCTCTCCTCGGCCCGGCGCTAGCTGTGAAGTTTGCCGCAGGTTCTCCAGTGGCGCCGCTGTTTCGGGAACGGAGGGCGCTCCGGTTTGCACAGCTCCCCGTCCAGTAATGGGCAGCCCTCGCGTTTGCCACAGTTTTTCAGCAGTCTTGGGAAGACCCTGATTCGTGCCGCTGTGCCCTCCAGCTCTGCGCAGCCCTCTTGCTTTGGGCCTGGACCTGACGCCACGATCCAGGCGATCTTGGGAAGCAAGATTTGAGTGCAGCCACCTCCCACAGTGCAGCTTCAGCATTTTGGTAAACTTGTGGTACGCTGGGGTGCCCTCTCTTCCCCCTGGAGCTGAGACAGGAGGAGAAAAGAGAGGAGAGGGTCTTGAGAACCCTCTAGGCCTAGTGCGGAGTGTGGGCGTGGCCCTGTTGATACAGCCATGCAATCTATCTCCATCTTGGATCCCCCACATGACCTGGGCTGTGCAATGGATCGTTTCCATTTTGGAGAGACTGGTCAACAGGAAGAGAAGCTGTGTGTCATTTTCTGCAGCTGAGGAAGACTGGGGGTGCTTTAAGTTTGGGGGAGGACCCCTTCGTGCGTAGTTGGAAAGCCGAAGGACTTGAGAGTCCTTAAATCTTGGATCGGAAGGACAGAGACTGGAGTTTTGTTGTTGAAATGCATGTTGCCCGCACCGGGGTGCAATTGGGGTGTTAAGGGAGAGGGTGGTAGCACTTGTCTCTGGTTAGAATTTGTTGTTGTCCAGATCTCTGACGTGACCCAAGGCCCAAACGATAGTGACTTCCCATGGTATTTTCCTCAGATAGTGTAATGGCATTTGTGACGCAGTTTCTAGGTTGAGTGCACCAACTTGCTGGGTTTTCTTTTTCTTCTTTGTCTGTATACGGCTATTAGGTTAATAAACTTCTGTCCAGTATCCTAAGCTATTCATTGTCTGGCAAATTTGTCCAAGATGTCATCGAGACCTTACTGCAGAGAATGCGGGCAGTTCATTAATTTGAACCTGCTGCAATTGATGGGGAATGCAAAGTAGTTTATAGAAACCCCAACCCACTACATATACAATAATATCTGAGTTCTTTATTTGGGATGCAAAAGCCCTTCTCCAGCGCATCGACTCTGATATTCAGTGAGACTAGCAAACAGTCTGCAAATCAAACATTTGCAAAGCTGACAATTTACAATCTCCTGTTACAAAATGAAGCTACCTGAGATGTACTGCATTAGTTCATCTGACATACAGAAAACAAATGTTCTATGTGCTGCCATTGTCACACATCAAGAAGGTCCAGCAAAGACTTATATTTATAAATACAGTTCATATGAAGAATAAAACTTGATACAGGGAAAATGATATTACATTTAGTTCTTTGCAAATAAAAGCAACACGGACATGTACAATATTGCCAACTTATCCAAAAGACTTTTGATTTCCAAATCACTTTGTCATCCCACAAAATAAGCAATGTTTTCTGTAATTCTTTTTAATCTCACTTTTCAGAACAAGTCACTAACGTACTTTCCCCACATTACTTTGCATGGATACTGCTGTTCATTGAAAGATTAAAAATAAGTGGAACATCAAGCTGAGCAATCAAGAGCTGATTTGGTATGGTAGCAGCTAGCTTGAAAACAAAAAGCCCTCAAACAATCAGCTGTGATTTTCCTGTAGAGTGAGTTACAGAACACTGAAAGCATATTAATATACCGCATCTTAAATTACGTGTATTTTACTTCAAAATTGAGGATTGTCATATTTGATTGTCTGTAGAGTTGCACACCATTAATTCACATCCACAGAATCTGTAATTGTTACAGCTGTTCTTTGAAGTTTTAGTGTTTACTTACCAAAATTAAATCCTTAGATTTACCTGCAGTTTTATTCGTTAGGGAAATAAGCATAATCTTGCAGATAACCACCTTAATCAGGATTAAATAAACAGAGGCCAATGCATTTTCACTGGTTAGAAATCTTGAACTCAGCATGAGGCTAATTTTTTCCCAGGTGAAAAGGGAATCCTGTGGGTTTGCAGTAACATCAAGTCACCATTTAAGAAGCAGTTTTTTGTTTCAGTTTGGAAAAAAAAATCTTTTAAAATCTTATTTTTAGAGCTACATTTTGTCATATAAACTGAGGCAAGTGAAAAAAAGATATATTCAAAAATCAGTTATATCGTCTCACAATTACATAGACCCAACCGAACGGCTGGTGATTACTGCTCTAAGTTATTTCTTTCTTTGAGGGGGAGGCTTTTGTTTATTTGCTTTACAAGAAGGACAACATTCTTATGCGAAGAAGTACTTCTCACTGGCAACATGAACAGAAAACTAACCACTGAAAGATCTTTCTGAAAATAGGCTTCTGTAGATCGACTCTAAACCCACAGATGTTTCAAGCCCTTGTCTCAAAGCCATAATCCTGTAGCTACATTTTTCCTTTACCAACTGAATGCAAGCTCCTATTTTGTGGTGGCTTATGGAAGCTAGTTTCCACATCCATATGAGTAGTTCACATCCATAGTCCTCCATGCCTACGTCATCACTCTCTGAGACACTGTGCCCCTGTTTCAAATGCACTGATGCCTGCAATCTCGGGAAAATTCCCCAGAAAGAGGAGCTTGCGCTTCAGAGCAGAGAGTGCGTGGAAGATGCATTGGTCACGTTCAACAGCTGCAGCAGAGCTATTTCTAGTCTCAAATGAGCTAGACAGGCTTAGATGTGGAAAGAAAAATTGCTGGCTGAGGTGCTATTGTGGCACTAAGCGCTGCTATAAATAGCTTTCACAGCTTGTGAATGAACAGCCTTGCAAAAAATAAAAATCCCAGTCCTCTAAACCAGAATAAACAAAAAAAGATTTGAAAAAAAAAATCACATGAAATATATGAGAAAATATTTTCTTTTTTTCTCAGAGGCACTGTGTTTTCTTACTTGCTATTATTGTTCTTTTTATTGAATCTTGCATTTTTGCTTTATCTTCGTGCAGAAAGCAAGTGAATCATGCTCTGAAACAGTGAGGGTTCATACACTGCCTGGTGAGCAGAGAATAATGAACTTTAATTAAAAGTGCCTCATGTAGTACCTCATGATTCATAGCCTGTGCATAGAACAATTTCAGGTTTTAATGAGCAGTGTTTTGCCCTTGCACTCCACTTGTCTCTTTAGAAAAATTGAGCTTTACCTCAGAATCCCCAAATTACACAGAAAATCCAGAGTCCACTTTGAGAGGTTTTAAAAATATAGTATTTTGTTTCTTCAAATTAGTTGCATAACTTTACTCATTTTAAGTAACTTCCCTAATTTACCCAATTAAGTTAAATAACATTTAGGTGGATAAAACAGTGCTTAAAGCTCTTGCAAACATTTTTACCAGCCCACAGAATAGCATTAGGTGGAATATTTTAGTTATTCCCAGCTTCAAAAGGCACCAATTCCAAAATGGAAAGAAATGTGACAAAACCCATGCTGTTTGGGTATTGGCGGGTCCAACTGTGTTACTGGTCTATCAAAATTACCACCAGATCATGTAAGAATTCCCTGACTAAAATTTTTCATACTGCAATACTTCATTCACAACTCTTTCCTGAAAGCCAGATAAATACAACACACAAGCATAGTCTGAGGGTCAGCTGACCAGGTTATGAATTTTGTAAGCTACATGTCGAACCAGTAACAAGGTACAGTTATACATAGACTCATAGAATCATACAATCATTAGGGATTGGAAGGGACCTTGAAAGATCATCTAGTCCAATCCCCCTGACACAGCAGAATCACCTAGAACAAGTCACACAGGAACACATCCAGGCGGGTCTTAAACGTCTCCAATGAGGGAGACTCCACAATCCGCCTGGGCAGCCTGTTCCAGTGCTCTGTCACCCTCACCATGAAGAAGTTCCTTCTCATATATATGTGGAACCTCCTATGTTCCAGTTTACAACCATTGCCCCTCATCCTATCACTAGATGACAATGAGAACAGCCCAGCTCCATGCTCCTGACACCCACCCTTCAAATATTTATAGACATTACTGAGGTCACCTCTCAGCCTTCTCTTCTCCAAGCTCAAGAGATCCAGCTGTCTCAGCCTCTCCTAATAAGGGAGGTGCTCCACTGCCTTCATCATCCTCATTGCTCTATGCGGGACTCCCTTCAGCAGCTCCACATCTCTCTTGAAGTGAGGGGCCCAGAACTGGACACAATATTCCACATATGGTCTCACTAGTGCAGAGTAGAGGGATAGAAGAACCTCTTTTGATCTGCTAACCACTCCCCTTCTGATCAACCCCCACATGCTGTTGGCCCTCTTGGCCACAAGAGCACACTGCTGCCTCATGGTCATCCTGCTGGCAACCAGGACCCCCAGGTCCCTTTCTCCTACACTGCTCTCTAACAGGTCACTCTCCAACCTATACAGGTTATGCCACCTGGTTATGCCCTCATAAAAGGCTATCAGGTTGGTCAAGCATGACTTTCCCTTTGTGAAGCCGTGCTGACTCTCTCTAATGACCATCATGTCCTTTATGAGTAAGGAGACAGCCTCTAGAACAAATTGTTCCATCACCTCTCCTGGCTGACTGGTCTGGAGTTACCTGGGTCCTCCTTCTTTCCCTTTTTGAAGATTGGGGTGACATTTGCTATCCTCCAGTCCCTAGGCACCTCTCCTGATCCCCATGACTTAGAAAAGATGATGGAGAGTGGCCTAGCGATGACCTCTGCTGTCTCCCTTAGTGCGCGTGGGTGCATCCCATCAGGGCCCATGAATTTATGTCCATCTAGTTTGATCAACTTATCCCTAACCCAGTCCCCATTAACTAAGGCAGGCTCCTCTCTTGCCTCAACTTCATCTGGACTCTCAGGAGTCTGGGGCTTGAGATCAAGAAGCCCCCAGAAGTACAGACAGAGGCAAAGAAGGTGTTGAGTATCTCTGTTTTCTCTGTATCCTCTGTCTCCAGGGCACCCACCCCATTCAGCAGGGGGCCTACACTGCCTCTAGGTTTAGTTTTACCTGCAATGTATTTAAGAAGCCCTTTTTGTTGCCCTTGACCTCTCTTGCAAGTTTAATTCCAAGGAGGCCTTGCCTTTTCTAGTTGCATCCCTACATTCCCTCACTAGAGCCTTATAATCACCAAAATGTTTCAAAGAACAGAAGCCAATAAGCAGAAATTTCTGTGAGAATACAGCATTTAGAAAATTAAGATCCTAATAATCCATGCAATCCTTAACATTTCTGCATGAATCATTTTACTGAGCAACAGTGAGGGGAAAAACTTCCACTTTACTTCTGTGAAATGACTCTATGGCAACCTGAAAGGAGAAGCATTTGGCTTCAATTCTTCTTCTTTGTTTACTATTCAGAAGCAGGTTGCACCACTTTCAGTGTTCTTAATCTCATTAGAATTGCCTAAGCAGCAGCATCGTAGCACAGTTTTAAAGTTAATTTTTTCTACCTACACAGAATATGGGCAACCAAAATAGGCTACTGAATTCTATGGAGAAAAATCAGCAATTTTGAGGTAAAAGCAATAGTGTTCTTTCTGCCTGATCATCTTAAAGCAACAACAATACAATTCTTACTGCAAATTCTGTACAGACACTGTTATTTTGAGGTTTGACTAGCTGAGGTATATTTTTTATTGTGACAGATTAGCTCACAGCATTATATTTTGCTACAGAAATTTAGGACCTGGGCCAAAACAGAGGCAGCAGAAAGGTTCCTACTGACGTCAGTGAGCTTTGGATCAGGCCCCAGATGACTGAAGACTAGAACTGTTAACCTACAATTAGCATTCATCTTACACTGACCCCAGAACTGTCCAACAGGAAATTCCTCTTTTGCTTTTGCAATTGGGTTTAGCATTTTTTACTGTGAATTTTAAGAAAATAACTGACAAAGCAATAAAAAAAGGAGAAAGACAGAGACAGGCTTTCCAGGGTGAACGTGAGGCTTATAGAAAAACCTCTGTATAAACTGCTATTTACTGATTTGCAGCAGTAGAATCATAGTATTTAGTAATCCAGTGTCACCAGATACAAGCTATTTTCCTTCCCCCCTCAAGACTATTGCCTTTATAGGTCTGTAAAACTCCTCATTTAAACTAAGTGTCTTGTTACAAGGAAAGGGGTCTGAGTCTAATCACTGAATTTTTGTGGTGACACTGCAGCAAACGTTCCAGTTTGTAAGAGTTTAGAAGTTTTAAAAAGTGCTTAATACAAGTATTTCTTCAGGGTTTGAAGAAGATGACTGTTTCTGACAGGATCATCATTTCAGCGAGCAGCTGCAATAGCGCTACCCAAGTAAACAGCATAAAACATTATATTTTCATACTGGCTTCATATGCCCAGGCTTTTGTTACCCCCAAAATAATATTTGTTTCTTTCTGCTGCATAATTTGAAGTTTCATTTACTTTTTGTTGCTATGTTTTGCATCAGTTATGCTTAATTCTGTAAAAAACCTCAACATTGTTTTTCAGTTAGGAATTTTATCTTTGTGTGAGTTACACATTTTAATATCTTTAGCAGACTTGTATCAGTTATATGTCACCAGAATGTGACATCTAATTACTGTCACTGCAGTGAGTGACTGGTTCATAAGTTTTGTTTCAATGAAGTTTTCTAAATAGCACTGATAAGGTCTCGCATCCTAGTACTTCCTCAGACATCGATGAAATTAAGAGAACCTAACTCAGTAAATAAATGTCAAAGTCATAGTACGAAGGCTGATGTGATGGAAGCAGTTACTCAGGCGTTTGCATAAACAAGCTAATGAACATAGGAGTCATTATTATGGCTACAAAAGAATATTTAATTTAAAGGAATAAATCTCCTCTCCACACTGTTTACTCATGGGAAAGGCAATTTTATTTTCCTTTGTAACAGAGAAAATGTAATAGTGGTCATACTAATTTCAAAGAAATGGTTGATTTGTTAAGCCTTTATTTACCCTGTGGGGAATAACAACACTTTAGGCTTCTTACGCATATGACAAGCATCTGCTTCAATGAAAATATTTTCCTTCTGAAATGCTGAACGTTTAACACTTGCTCATAGCATCTCATAGCCATAAGGATCAGTAGATTATAAAAATCACACTGGGAAATTGGGAAAAATACATTGAGTTCTTGACTCCAGAGAATTATAGCAGACTGTGCTGCCATTCAGAGAGACCTAGACAGGCTAGAGAGTTGGGCAGAGAGAAATTTAATGAGGCATAACAAGGGTAAGTGGAAAGTCTTGCATCTGGGCAAGAACAACACCAGGTACCAGTATAGGTTGGGGACTGATTTGTTGAAGAGCAGTACAGGAGAAAGTGATATGGGGATCCTAGAGGATAGTAGGACGACTGTGAGCCAGCAGTGTGTTCTTGTGGCCAAGAGGGCAACGGCATTCTGGGGTGGGTGAGAACATGTATGGCTAGCAGATCGAGAGAGGTTCTTCTCCATCTCTACCCTGCACTAGTGAGACCACATCTGGAGTATTGTGCCCAGTTCTGGGCCTCTTGCTTGAAGAAAGACACAGAGCTGCTGGAGTGTGTCCAGTGTAAAGCAACGAGGATAATAAAGGAAGCAGGACACCTCCCTTTTGAGGAGAGGCTAGGGAGCTGGGTCTCTTGAGCTTGGAGAAGAGAAGACTGAGGGGTGACCTCATTAATGTCTATACATATGTGAAGACTGGGTGTCGGGAGGATGGAACTGGGCTGTTCTCAATGTCATCTGGTGATAGGATGAGGGATAATGGTTGTAAGCTGGAACATGGGTGGTTCCATATATACATGAGAAGAAACTTCTTCCCACTGAGGGTAAAGAAGTGCTGGAACAGGCTGCCCAGGGGTGTTGTGAAGTCTCCTTCACTGGAGACATTTAAAACCATCCTGGATGTGTTCCTGTGTGACTTCATCTAGGTGATCCTGCTGTGGTGGGAGGATTGGACTAGATGATATTTCGAGGTCCCTTCCAATCCCTAATGATGCTATGATTCTATGGTAGTGCAAATACAGAAAAAAGGTAAGTGTCACAAAATGGGATAACATCAGAAATATTCAGGAGTGCATCTCTGCATTTCAGTAATATGTGACATTAGGTTATGTGCCACTGAACTTGGCTGTAATGTCTTTGACAACATAATGGAGGGGGAAAATATAGTCACTCTGATCTTTAGTCTGTGGGTGAGTCATTCAAGTAAGTTCTAACTCTAGAAGCAATTTTAAATAGACCTGAGCAAAGTCTGTTGGAATTAATACGTTTTCAATACATGTAACCTTAAGGAGATCTATTAAATTAATGAATGTAGGTATAGTTTCAGTAGATTCATAGCTTTAAAAAAGCAGGGGGGGACAACAAGTAAGGAAGGGTTTAGAATTATCAGTTTTTGACCTTCAACATTTTCAGGAGGAAATCTATGAACACTTAGGTGCATTTTTGTTTCAAAAGTGCTTTTAACTTCAGAAATATTAAAAGAACATTGCCCAAATAAAAGCAAATATTCTCACTCATGCTAATATTTCCAGATATAATTGCAGTATTTTCTTCTTTATTGTGCAATGTTTCTCGCTCAACCACAGAATTAAAACATCTCTTATTCGCATAGATATTTCCTTTATTTTGTGTAGGAACGATTTTCCTTCTCTAGATTGGAATGATCACTAGCCCCACCACCAAAGCTAAACTGAAATCCCAAGGTAGTGGGTGGTGTGACATGGACATGTATAGATCAATGAGTTTAAGGAATCCAAACAGTATGTTTTCCATGGTGATATCTGCACTAATAACTTAGTGCTGTTTAGAAAATTATTGTTTATTTAAGTATTTTTAAAGAAGTCTGCTGGGGTTTCTTTAAGGTCAACTTACTCCCATGAAGTATTAATTACCTGTGTAAAATGTGATCACTAAATAAAACGAATGGTTCATCTCTTCCAGGAGAAAATATAAGAGGGTGAAGTTAAAGCTCCTCAGGGATAGTAGCAAAGCACAGAAAAGACAGGTGGAATAATAAAACAGATTCAAAAGAAAGCAGGAAAATAAGTTCAGCCTATTTTCCTTGTCTCCACAGGCCCAACCGTAGCCTCCTCACTAGTATTCTTGCCCCCAGAGAGAATGAGTCTATCTATAACTTGGGAATGGGTCGAAAGCCATGGCTCTGCCTTTCAGCCCTTCCTCCTGGGCTGCACTCATTCACAGCTACTGCTCTCATAGATCTGCCAATCCTAACATCCAGTCAGATGTCTAAGCTTTGGGCTCCAGACCATTGACTCAGCTGCTGTCTGTATGAATGCAGTGGCTAGATGTCTGAGAAATACCACATTCTCCACATCTAGAGTGCAATTTTGAAAAATAAGAGTAATTAGTAAGCTTTCAAAAATGAGTCAGAAAATTTGCCTTCTTCTCAATTGTTTTTCAAAAATACAATATTATTGTCCACCATTAAAATATAATAATTACACTAGCAGTTACCCTGAAGTTACTATGAAATTTAGATCAAGATACCAGGTTCTTTACACATTTTTAAAAATACTGAATAAGTATCTGCTAGTTGATTACTTTTGGATATCCCAAATATATTTTTACTGGAGACAAGACTGACTTCAGCTCTTGTTTTCTAATTGTACTTCTTTTCAGAGCAAAACCTCTGTTTAGCTTCTTAAATTTCCCTTAAAAAAGGGTTCCAGAAAACATTGATAAAGCTATTTGAATCCTGATGATTCATGTCAAGACATTTCCCATACATCTGACAGGGTCCTTGTATTCTGCTCCTACTGTCAGTGAGTGAAATCACTGTGAATTCTAGGTGTTTACACTGATCTAAACTGAGCAAACCAATGGAAAACAAATGAAGAAAGCACAGATACTGCGTACTTGGATCATAGTGTCCTCAGGATGATATAGCATGCTCTTCAAGAAGAAAAAACCCAGCTACTGTTTTAAGTCCACTCTTGCAAATGATTTCTCCTTTCACAAATAACAGTTTAAAATAAATGCTTTAATAGCATAAGTTGAAGGGTTGAACTACTAAGTGTTGACTTTGAAGAGGACTGAAGAAAGTTAGGCAGCAGAAAACTTACTTGCTTCAAACAAAGGATATTCTTATATAATATATGAAAATTGGATGCTCCATGAAGGAACGATTGTAGTCTCTTCTTTGGAATGCAGGTAACTGAGAGCTGTGAACTGACTAGTACAGGTGAGATAATCTGAGTGGAAGAGGTTCTTAAGCATCTTGAGAGGACGAGGATGGGAGGCCAGCACCCTGGGAGGAGAAATAATAGGAGTATGACACACCTCACTAAATGAATGGGGATGTGTTTTGTAGGGTTCTGCTCTACTTTCTTCAGTAGAGGAAGAGCCCTGAGAGGTAATAAATCCTGATACACTTAGTAATTCTGTAGGACCGTGTGTCTTTTTTAACGCGTAAAGCGGAAGAAGGTTTTTACATTGTGAAAGCTACGACACCTTTAGAAATGTCAGGTTGTTCTCCACTAAACACTTAAGAGTTAAGCGGGATTTGGTGCCTTTTCTTTGCTTTCTCACACAATATTATGATGTGACTGAGCAAGAATTTGGACCCATCTGCAAAAGGACACTTAGAGAAGTTAAATTGAATTAACTGGATCTCATCATCCAATTCCTGCACTGCTGTTTGTTTCAAACAAGTTTGACAAGATGTTTACATTAGACATCAGGAGAAATTTCTTCACTAACAGAGTGGTCAGAGATTTGAACGGGCTGCCCAGGGAGGTAGTGGAGTCAACGTCCCTGGAGGTGCTCAAAAAACATGTAGATCTGGCACTTGAAAACATTGTATTAGCAGGCATGGTGGCATTGAGTTGATGGCTGGAGTTAGTGATCTTGGATGTCTCTGCCAACCTTAATGATTCTGTGATTCTATAAGTAATTCAGGGTCACTCTTCTGAAAAAGAATGTCTGTGAAAACGTAAAGCAATACAGCCTAATCTGACATCTTCATCCAATTCCTTCTAATTTCTTTAGTGTGTTTGTTTGGAAAAATACTCCAGAGGCACAATAGTCTTTGAATCAGTACACAGTCCTTTACTATTGTACAAAGATGGATATGTCTGCAACTTCTGATCTCCGATCTCCACCCAGCATTTCTCTTCTGATTTTTCAGACAAGTGAATTCAGTTCTTGTCTGCTGTCCAAGAAAGTCACCAGAGAATGAAATTTGGAACATTTAATTTCAAAACCATAGCAAGGGATTGTTATTCAAATTGTAGTGGGTTGACAATAACTGGCCTCAATTCGGTCTTTTGGGTTTTGGTGCCTGTAATCTAAGCCCACCAACCAGCTCTCAAGTAGAATTTACCAGGCAATGAAACAACTTTGCTGTAAAGAAAGGATTTACTGCACTCACATCCAAGAAAAAGAAAGGAAAAACCCCAAATAAGTAAAATAAACAAATGGAAAGTGCATCACAACACCTTTATGCACATGTTGAGATAAGTGGGAGACAATTATGCAGTGGTCTTTGGCTTCAGATGAGAAACGCTAGGGAAAGGGGAAACAAAAAGGGAAGAACAACCACCTGTTCTGAAAACATGGGTATAGATCTGTGCTACTGGCACATACTGAATCCCAGTGGCTTTTTTCACAGAAGGTCTTCTCTTTATGAAGATGTATCAATTAAATGATGTTGGCCTAGGAAATCTGCCTAGGAAAGCTCAAGATTTGCTGACAAACAATGGTTTGTGCAGGGGCTGGTGATAAGGTCTGGCCGTCTGTGTGGTCATGCTAAAGCCTGGCGAGGCCGCAGAATGCAGCTGGATAGACTTTGCATAGATCCCCATGAAACAAAACACACCAGGTGCTGGTTTCAGTTGTGGTAAACTGCAAACAGAGTGAGTGGTATTTTGACAACAGCCCTACCCACATACAACCTAACTGAAAGCAATGAGGTATAAACGTCACCTCTATAAAGCACCTAATTCATGAGATGAACCTGGAACATCAAACATTTCCGTATGCAGAAACTGTATCTGTCTTGCTGTTAACGAATGTAACCTGGTTTTGTCGCATGCAAATGAACAGTGATGGTCATGCACCCAGCTTTCTCCTTGTGACAGCGACAGCAAAGACTGTTGGCGTGTCTGGTGTCAGGCTGATAGTGACTAAAACACAGCACATGGTTTGAAACATGACACTTTTGGAAATAAAATTGGAAAAACCCCTGATTTTCACTCAGTTACAGCAACATATTTATTTCTTAACATTCTTTTCCAGACATCCTCATATATCTGTAGCTGTATTTCTTGAGAGATTTATTGAACAAACACCGAGGTTATCTTTCACTCCCAGTAAATTATAACCCAGGCTTGTGTTTACCAGTGAAAAACAGCATCTTTTTTTTATCTGATAAAGCACATTTATTAAAGAGGAAGAAGAAAAATCCACCACAACTATACCAATGACAAAATTTCATTCATCCTTCCTCTGCACATCTTTTCTCCTTGTTCCCTTCTGCATTACCAGAAAACACTTAAAGAAGCTGCGGTTATCAGGCTTTATACGTAGTTTCTCTGCAATAGACTTTTTTATACTGTATTTCCTTTGAATCACAGGAGTTTATTGTTGCAGTTCTTGATACATTTTTAGACATCTCTGGAAAGTCTGTCTCTACTTCAGTGCTATGCAAGCTTGGTGCAAGAATAAATGTCCCTTGTCCTTAGCAGATGAGAGATTCATAACACACATCACAACGCCCTGGAGTGGTATTACTCGTTATGTACTTATCTCATGTATTACATGAAGTCATAGTTGATGATTAAAGCAATTGCATCACAGTGGTTTTTAATTGTTTAATTTCTCCTAATTTTTCATGTGTTGTTTCCTTAGTGCCTTATTGCCAGACTATTTTATAACCATTGGTCTTGTTTTAATTAGTTGAAAATTTAAATAGGAGTAAGTAGAGTAAAAAAAAAAATTAGATATATTTTCTATATATCTAATGTGCAGTCTCCCTCACTGGAGATATTCAAGACCCAACTGGACAGGTTCCTGTGTGACTTGGTTTAGGTGATCCTGCTGTTGCAGGCGGACTGGACTAGATGATCTTTCGAGGTCCCTTCCGATCCGTAATGATTCTATGATTCTATGATTCTTTTTAAAACCTTGTCTGACAACATTCAGATGTTCTATATCTGAAAAGATTACACTACTTCATAGCATCATTTTTAAATCTTAAATGATATTTTAAATATGCAAATGATATCAGTAATGATTCAGTGTACAACTGTCACCAATACCCTCTCTGAAAAATCTTTGTGCTTCACACACAGCACATATTATTCCAAAAATAACAAAGTCAATGCACTCGAATACTTGGTAAACTTCAGATGTTTGAACAGTAAGAGTCAGGTACAGAGATTCTTAAGCATAAGCAAAAGGGGAAAAACCCAAGAGATCTACTACTGAATATTGAGGATACATTGAAATTAAGCACTGGTTTCACAGAAATAGAATTTAAAATACTGAACCTGTATTAAATTTCTTGAATTGAGAAATAAACTGCCTATCAATAATCTTCTGAGAGGATTATTGACAGCAAAAGTATTTTTCATAAGCAGAAAGTTAAAAAAAAAAAAAACCAAAAAACCAAACATGTCTGAAAACTGATTTTAAATTAGAAACAGGAGTATCACAGAATCGTAGAGTCATAGAATCATTAGGGATTGGAAGGGACCTCAAAAGATCATCCAGTCCAATCCCCCTGACACAGCAGGATCACTTAGACCAAGTCATACAGTCAGTCTGGGTTAGAAGGGACCACAGGATCATCCAGTTCAAACTCCCCTGCCATGGGCAGGGACACCCCCCCCCAGAGCCTCATCCAGCCTGGCCTTAAACACCTCCAAGGATGGGGCCTCAACCACCTTCCTGGGCAACCCATTCCAGGCTCTCACCACTCTCACGGTGAAGAACTTCCTCCTCACACCCAGTCTAAACCTACTCACCTCCAGCTGTGCTCCATTCCCTCTAGTCCTGTCGCTACCTGACATCCTAACTAGTCCCTCCCCAGCCTTTTTGTAGCCCCCTGCAGATACTGGAAGGCCACAATAAGGTCACCTGGGAGCCTCCTCTTCCCCGGACTGAACAGCCCCAACTCTCTCAGTCTGGCCTCATAGGAGAGCTGCTCCAGCCCTCTTATCATCCTCGTGGCCTTCCTCTGCACTCGCTCCAGCACCTCCACATCCCTCCTGTAATAAGGGCTCCAGAACTGGACGCAGTCCTCCAGATGGGGTCTCACCAGAACGGAGTAGAGGGGGAGAATCACCTGCCTTGACCTGCTGGCCAGACTTCTCCTGATGCAGCCCAGGATCTGGTTTGTCTTCTGGGCCACAAGTGCACACTGCTGGCTCATGTTGAGCTTTTCATCCACAAGCACCCCCAAGTCCCTCTCCTCAGGGCTACTCTGCAGCCAGTCCCTGCCAAGTATCTATAAGAAGCAGCAATGAAGTGTATAGTAGGTTATTCAAGGTGATAATTTGAAGTCTTTATTTAAGATTAAGTTTACACAAAACTTAATCTTAGGCAGAAATTGTGGCCATGTGTCAAAAATTACTGAGTGAAAATGTAGTTTTCAATTTTTGCTTTGTTTTTCTGTTCTTGAATTTCATAATGAAGAACAGATGAGATAAGCAGAACAATCTCTTTAAACATTTCTAGACTTTTAAATAATTTAATTTCTTTTAATGATAATTATAAGAAGTGCATTAAAAAAAATCTACAACTCACTATATGCAGCTTCTCTTATATTAACAGCAGAAACAAAAAATAAATTAATTCTAATTTAATCTATTTAATCCCTTTGATCTCTGATTCCATTCCCAAATAAAATGCTGTTGCCATTCCTGAAACACTTGAAGAAATGTTTATGCCTTACAATTCCTTTGATGAGATGTGTGAAGACATAACATTCAGGACAGACGCTGCTTTGGTGACCTTTCTATTGGAAGAGAGCAGGTTCAGCTAAAATCAGGCAGACCTGATTTCATGCATAAGAAATGAGTTTTGTACCAAATCACTTTATGAAAAATATCCAAGTAGAAATTCTTTCACTGTCCAGGACTGCCTTATTTTATACTGAGGGCACATCCACCTCCCCAAGAAAGTCTGAAGCAAGGCAGGCTCTAAAGGAAATAAAAGTCAGTATCTATTCAACTTTTAACATTTTCCCTTACCTATATATTGCTGATGTAGGTTTTGCTCAGTGCTTTGCAACACACAACACACCCCATTATCTAAGAGCACACGTCTTATTTGAATACAGTCTTCCCATTACAGTAAAAATTCCTGACTCAGTGATCTTAAAACAAAGAATTATTGGTTTTTTTTACTCCTCTTGGGATAATCAGTGGAACTCCTAGTTTCTGTCTGCAACTCTCTAGGAAATAAAAAGCAGCACAAAAAAGTAATAAGAATTAAACAAAAAAAAAACCAACAAAAAACCAAAACCAAACCAACAAAACCATAAGACCTTTTATGTAGTTATGCATCGGTAAACCTATGTCAAGCAATTTTATCAGTCCCTACTGTAAAGGAACTGGAAAGGCATAAACCCCCCAGGTAAGTTCCTATTCAGAAACAAAACAGGACAGTAGCCCACTACCCTTTGAGAACTGTTTTTCTTCCTTTCCCTTTCTGAAGCCACGATCTGGGGCAGACACTTGTGTGAAGCTGCTGCAGACATGGAATGGGTTTCTGGGGGGTTCTATTGTCAATAAACAAACTCTTTCTTTTTTTGGATCATTTGTAGAAACTGGTCTAAAGTGAGTCTGTTTCTCTCTTTTTCCTTATTCAGAGTATTGCTGGAGTGAAGCATGGTTTCCTCCCCAACACACCCAAACCTCAGCTAGGGAATTTACAAGGATAAATTCTGCCCATGTGCGTACAGACTTGCAGACTTCCATCTGGGCTTCAAAATGATAATTCCTCACTTTCTACAAATGCTTTAAAGTGTAGCCAAAACAATAACTAAAGACCATTTGTTTATGGCCTATACTTGATTTTGTAATAATTTTCAGGTTGGCTTACTCTAAACCATAGAATCATAAATCATTCCCAGTGCATTTGTCCAATTGGTTTAAATTTTTGGTTAACCTTTTGTTTTGCTGCCATTCTACACTGTTCTTACTGTTGAATTTGATTAAAGATAAAATATTGTATTAAATCTGTTTTATCACAGTATTGTGATACCTACTGTTTATTCAGCATCATAACCACAATGAAGATCAAATACTGTGCTCTTTTCCTTGGTATAGTTAGTACTGAGATATGGAAAGATTTCCATCACCCTGTAGATTTTTATTCTCTAAACTGAACAACATCATCATTGAGCTTTTCCTTATAGGTCATGCTTTCAACATTTGCAATAGTTTTTATTTGTCTTCCGTGCAAAAATTCCAATTTCACTTCTTTAATGTGATATCCAAGAGGAATAAATACTCTGGTTGCTGCTAATACTGTTGTAAAATGTAGTGATGGGGCCAGGGATCGCTGACACCGTGACGGGAAGCAGCACAGGAGACAGCTGTATGGTGAAGCAATGAAGGCACCTCCCGACCACGGGAGTGTCCATCCCTTTTATTAGCAGACACATGTCAGTGATAAACAACCTCCGGATCGGTGTTCAGGATTGGCATTAGTGGCGTTAAGTGATTGGTCTCCAGACCACGCATGCCTGATTCCCCTGTATGCTTATGTGAGAAACTATGCAAAGAATTTAGCTGAGGCAACAGGTTTTACTAACTGCGCCACAGGCTGACCTCCGGAACCAACTACAAGAAGCTCCTCCAGCCACACACTCCTGGGATATGGTGTGCCAGTATCCCGTATGCTTAAAGAGGAACATTCTTAAGGAAGAACTAAAATATTCCCACAGTAAAATAGTAATATTTGTAAAATAGAGATGTTATGCATTACAAATCGTGTTCTTTTATCTAATTTCTAAAATCTTTGTTTTAAAATGTTTGTCTTCAAATTTTAATTCGCAGCAAACAAGATCCTTTCCTCAGGAACTAACTACTGAACAGCAAATTCCCGATCACTGTTTCTGCACTTGATGTTTTCTACTAACTGTAAACAGAATAATATTCACAAGCTGTCACAGATCATGAAGGCAGAAATACACCTACAAGAAAAGAATAGATGAGAGAGCAGAATTTCACATTAGTAAATAGTTTTGGTCCAGTAACAGAGTAGGAGTCACAGAGCCAGCACTCTGTGTTATATTACTAAGAGGCTTAAGGACACTTCAGTGTCGTAAATTTGATTTTTAAAGTAAAGTAAATTGTAAATCGAGGGATCTTTTTCTTAAAGTCCCGCAATGCGGAAAAGTACATTAAAAATAGTTCTGCTTTTCAAGCAGCCTTTGCTAAGGAAACCAGCCATGGAAGCAATATGGCTGAGGATTTTGAAACAGCTTTGAGGGCTTAGCTTTGCTGGGGAGTTGCAAGTGCAATCACAGCCTTGGCACCTGCAGCTGCTGGAGATGGGCTCCTCATAAGAAAAGAAAAGGAATGTCTGCTTCTTCTGAAAATCAAAACTCAACTTATGCAGTGAAAAAATATGAACACATACACACAAAGAGTTCTGACTATCACAGATTGTCCTACAGCACTTTGTACCTGCAGTCTCTACCCATCTCGTGTCTCTCTTTTCACTACCGTGTGCATTAGTGCAGTGAGGCAGAACCTTCTTTTTATTCTCTAACTGTACCCTCTGCAGCAGCAAGGTATCTCAGGGCTGATTACACATTTACCCTCACCAACAAGTTATTCATAATAAAAGAAAAACTGATAAATAAAATAAGTATTGATCAAAATTATAAAGGCAACCCAATTTTAGATAAAAACCCAACCCCAAACTCAATAAAAGAGTTTTCAGAGCAGCACGGTTTATATAATGTTGTACTAGATAACTTCTACACCTATGCTTTTCTGCCTAGTGCTATGACAGTGATGTAATAGCATCTAAAGAATGTTAGATGGTCCACAGGCCTTGTATAAATTTCACCCCGTATGAATCCAGACCTTTAGTGATATTCTCTTATGTTGTCGTCTTCATGTAAGTATGCTTAGGGTATGTTTCATGTAATGAAATCATAGAATCATAGATTCATAGAATTATTAGGGATTGGAAGGGACCTTGAAAGACCATCTAGTCCAATCCCCCTGACACAGCAGGATCAGCTAGACCAAGTCACACAGGAACACATCCAGGCGGGCCTTCAACATCTCCAGTGAGGGAGACTCCACAACCACCTGGTCAGCCTGTTCCAGTGCTCCATCACCCTCACTGTGAAGAAGTTCCTTCTCAGGTATTAAAATATTTAAGTCAGCACATGAAGAATTTGGCTTTAACAACAGACTAAGTTTCCTCTGTTACATCAAATGTTGTACAAAGTTTTAGATAACGGCTGGAGGACAGAAGCTCACGTTTGTCATGTGTTGACTCAATGCTAAAATTTCTGCAGTACTGAACTTCCTAAGTGTGTTTACTTATTATTAAAAAGTCCACAGTCTGAGCTACACACAAATGAAAATGTTCGATTCCTGTACTTGGCACAAAACCCAGAAATCCAGCCAAATAGAAGAAAGAGCTTTTCTGAAAAAGAGCTTGATTTCAATCATAAGTGAGTGAACGATGCCGCAAGATGTTTATTTCAAGTCTGTCCCCAGGTTAGAAGAAAAAAATATTTGGAGTTGTATAGAGATTTCATCATTACCTCTTTAAAAGCCTCATCAACTCTGGAGGACAAATCCATCTTGGCCAAGCCAGTACTAAAAGGAAGATGTTAATTTAGTGTAACTTAATCTTTTTCATTCTCAACATAGGCTAGAAAGGCTTTTGTTTCCATACAATACTAGGACATGTCTTTTAAACTTCTTCCAGAATACTTTTACCTTTTCCACATGCCCTGACACATAATCCTGTGAGGTGTGTATGTGTGAAACACTCTGTGCATCATTACCAGTGCTTGCCTGGATGTAACAGAGGAAACTTAGTCTGTTGTTAAAGCCAAATTCCTCATGTGCTGACCTAAATATTTTAATATTTAGAAACATATATAAATTATTTGTATAACATTACAAGGGAAAGATCAATAACATTTATTCGGATAAGTTTTTAAGTTCTTATGGCACGAAGCCAATTCCTTGTTATTGGGTATTTTGATCAGTAAAGTTCTTTTTTTTTTATTTTAACAACAAAAATCTGAAACGGGGGCAAATGGAGATAAATACATTTTTTTTATCCATGAAAATATTTATAGCACTTAAAAAATTACTTCCATTTTAGTCTTCACGATGAAACCGTTTTTGGTATTCCTTCATGTATTTTGGTATTCCTTCATTCCCTTTCAATGCAGAAAGAAGGTGTCCATCAAGTGAAACATACCTTTTCTGCCAGTCTACATGGCCTACTGGTGATTCTCGGTGTTAGTTTTCAAGCTAGGTAACTTCTAAGGTACCAAAAACCAAGCTACTTTTGTAGTATAACACAGTGCTTAAACTCTCTCCAGTTTCTGATGTCCACTGCTCCTCATGCAGCTTATCTCATATAACTATTTGCATTGCTGCCTGAATCGCTCACTAAAAAGCCTAGAAATACAGTCTGCATTGAGGTTCTCCAACACTGGATATGAATAGCAGTGTGAATATTATGCCAAAGTGTACTTGGGCCACCATCTACTTTCTAAAGGGAAGGAGAGAAGTGGATTCTACTTTTAGCAGTCAAAAAGTGGCTGAAGGGTGGCTCTTTTCTTCATGTATATGGTAGATAAAAGGATAGAAATTGCTTACATTGATTCCAAACTAGGTTGTCGCACAGGCAAACAAAAGTTTCTTCAAATGCTGTCTGTTAATTTTTGTTAGAAAACATAAAAACATAAAAACATATGCACTAGTTTAATCTGACAAATAAGCAAGTCTCTACAGAATCCATAAAATGCCACAAAAACCTGTGTAGAAGCTACATTAGAGATCTCCCACAACATCAACTTACAGAACTCCCGCTGTCTTAATCGTAAATTACATCCTCATTTATTTATGTTTCCCTTATATCTATAATCAAAAAGTCATCATAAAAAAGTGCTGAATCCAAGGCCCCATATCACATGTTCTGCTACTACTAAAAATTGTTAACAATCCACAAACCGTTAGGAATGGCAGGTGCTTTTCTACTGAAGTGTTCAGTAAAAATAACTAGTAGTTGAAGTTTTCAACTTACAACAGCCTGAAGACAGCTGTCTATCTAAATATTGAATTTTAATGGAATGACCTTCTACTCAGGGAATCCAAATATTCCAAAACATAGTGTCACTAACAGCTCAAGAAAGAGACACATGATACTAGGGCTCCTTCTGATAGGGAAGTTGATTTAAAAGAGATTTTTTATTTCTCTGATAAAGTAAAAAAGGCATAATAATAAAAGTTTATCTGCAGTTATGCCTAAATTCACTCAGTGCCTGGTATCCCCAGTTAGCTGATAATCACTGCTAAACATTGTGGGAATGGAAGTCATAGCAACTGAGATCTAGACTCAGTTCTTGATTCTAGGCCATTCTTGATTCAAACTCAAGAATAAAAGTGAACATGTAGCCTAACTCCCTTCCAATTAACCTGTTACAGCAGCTCTATGATTTTCTTTCAAAAAAATCTCCATAATTGCTGTCAATGTAAGAAACAAAGTGAGAACAATCCATCACAACCTCCTCAGGAACACGGTCAAGTCCTTGTCACTGGAGGTTTGCAAGATACAACTGAACAGGGTGAAAGATAATCTCATTTCAGTCTGGACCAGGTGATATTTCAACATTCCTTCCAGGCTCAGCTGTTCCATCATTCATCCTGTTAGTAGTGATCTAGTAAAAACATTCATCTAAGTTTCTCTCCTGTGTGTTTTTTGACCTTTGTTCACAAGCTATGTGGAGATGGAATGAAACAAGGAAAAGATAAGACAAATCAAATCCTGTGTGAGCTCAGTGACTATAGTGTCTTCTCCAGATGCATCATTGCTTCAAAGCATCATTTCATTTACGACACATGTCTGCACTGGCCCAAGCAGATTTCAAAACAGGATAATAACTTGGCTGTAAAGTGTGATTTTAAGTCCATAGACCATTAAAACAGATCCTCACACATCTCACTTATTGGAAGGAAGGCAATGGTTTGTGAAAAATACCGCCTTATTCCCAGTGGGAATAAGAGCAGCTCTCTGCAGCGACAGAGATATTTGGCAGTTACATCCTTGTGTTGACACAGCTGCAGGACCTGGCAGCTGAGCCAGTTTCACATGGCTTTGCTCTTTACTTCCTCCCTCTTCCCCCCAGAATTCTAGAGAAAAAGTACTGGAGGGTTTCTCACCTGGCCTAGAGAGTTTTGTGCACGAGTCTTCGCATGACTCCATCACTGTGTTCCTCGATGTAGGCACATTTGGCTTTTGTGCTTTCAGCCAGCTTTCAGTCAGGTTATGAAGTCAGCACAATCATAGAATCATCATGGCTGGAAAGGACCTCCAGGGTCAAGTCCAACATTTTCTCCTATTGTCTAACCGCTAGACCATATCCCCAAGTGCCGCATCCACCCATTCCTTAAACACCTCTAGGGATGGTGACATCACCACCTCCCTGGGCAATCCATTCCAGCACCTAACCACCCTCTCAGTAAAGAACTTCTTTCTAACATCCAGTCTAAACCTTCCCTGATGCAACTAGAGGCCATTTCCCCTTGTCCTATCATCATACCTGTGTTTGAACACAAAGTCAGCTGTCAGTGCATAACTGTGTCTGGAGTGAACGACGACAGCTCAACCAAGACAAAACACAGATAAACTAACTCGCATGGGTGGGACTGAAACAAAACGGAAATTATTCACATTGTCTTTGTTCAACCAGGTGTCAAAGCCAGATCCTTTGTTTTTCCTAAACGTTAAAGCTTTTGTGTCATATATATAATAAAATCTAGAAAGCACCAAAAGAAGGTGGAAAGGAAGAAGACATTAATATTTCAACATTAAGACCCATTAGGATTGTGAAATTGTTCTTCTTTAAATCACTAAAAATGACCCACTACAACTGTTTTGCCTGGAAAGGTGTCAGATGAAAAGTAGTTAATGCAGCAGATTTCTAAGGCACTAGTCCGTACCTTCGTTTCCTTTCTCCCTTTTTTAGTGGCTGATGAGTAATTGCTTTACATGACAAGCTCATGCTGCTAAGTTACATAAAGAGACTCTGATAGAGTCAGATTTATCCCCGAATCAGTTTAGAGTTTTCATCCACTTGTAGAACTTGTAGAAACATTTGACATTCTTATGGCAATTGCTTATGCTGGAATGGTTTCTAGAAGCTCCTCCAGAAGAGAATTTTAATGTTCACAAGGAGAAAAGAGCAAAAAAGAACATTTGTTCTTGCACCGTTTAGAAGTTTTACGTTGGTCCTAAATAGGAGCTACCATGATACTTACACTATAATTAAAAGGAAGACAATATTTCTCTTTATTTTGAAAATATCCGTTCATGAAATATCTGTCCATTATCTACCAGACAAAATAAGTGCTTTCTATGGATTATTTTAGTGGATTTTTTCCACAAACCAAGGATCAAGGAAAAAGAGCTACTTTAGAATTACTTTTTAGAACTACTCCTTGCATGCAGATCTTAATGACTCTGCATCAAGAATATATTAATGATCAATTTAAAAGAATGCTTGAAATATTTTTTCCTTCCATCAAATTCAATTAGATTCAGTTTTGCATCCTGTGCTGATAGTAAATGATTTTTACCCCCCTTTGACAACTCTTAAGCCAATAAAATTCGATTTAGCAGCACAGACTACAGATTCTACAGTTTAACTGATTGCATGTCAGGTAATTTTAATAATAGATTCAAATACTACTACTCATATGTATTTTAGACACTCTTCAATAAGATACTAATTGTACAGTGCTGCCTTACCTATGAAGCAGCAAAATTAATTACCATTTCTCCATTGGCTTTCAAACTTTTATTATACCAAAACCATAATTCCACATTTGCTATGTGCACATGAGTCCCACTATCCTAGTGCTCAGCAATCCCACCAACACTGGAAGCTGAATATTCCAGGGAGAAACCCCAAAGTGTCTAATGGAATCAAGTAAACAGGCCTCTTTGCTATGTCTAACGTTTTATGTGCAGTTAATGAAAGCATTAAATGACTTTGAAGACCTTTGAAAGCTCTGTATGACTAAATGAGGCACATCCTTCTGCCCTTGACACCTCAAAACGGGACTTGCATAGGCAATTTGCTGCAAAGCACCCTGGGGGTCATCTATATCTGTGTGCCTCACTTGGAATGCAATGCAACCACTCCCTCAGGTTCCCCTAAAGGGCAGCAATACCAGGGTTTGTACAAGTTGAGAGTAAAAAGGATGGAATTACTAGCCTCCAATATTTACATTAGCTAGAGGAAGAACAAGTATTTCCAGCTTCCAACAATGGCCTCCAACATAGCCTTTGCAATCCCATCAGAATTAAAGGAATTATATTATCACAGAGAAGACCACCATCTTCTTTATTAACAGTTCTAGCTCTAAAACATTTACCTTCCAAGAAATCACAACATCTATATCTGCCTAAATCAGGATCAGAACAGGCTATCTGTCTCCCTGCATGCAAATTAACCACCCCAAAAAAATCCAACAACAACTACGTTTGCACATCTGGGGAAATATCATCTCATTAATCTTTATCTGTACAAATCATTAGGCACTATCTGGATTTCTCCCTGCGATTTATATTTTATGCTTACAATCCCTAGTGTCTAAATAGGATCTTGGGAAACTGGATTGCACGATACTTGACTTTTAATTTAAATTTTGTATCCACATTCAAAAGTTAAGGGGAAATCATTGTCCTTCAGGCCCCAAAAAAGCAAAGAAATTTAAATACTCTGTTGAAGAGAATATGCAGAATCTTTGGAAGATGGATAACACGACAGAATTTGTTTAATAGATGGGCTTTGAAAAGCTCTAAATCAAAAGTTATTTCTTGTAACTGTGTTTATTTTTGGAAGAACAGCCGAGTTTTGTCCCATGAGGGTTGTAGCTTTGATGCTTCCTGAACATATCTTGACCCTCTGAGATTCTCTTTGCTAAAGCAGTCACAACACAGATTACACAATCTAAAAATAGGAATTCAAAGGATACGCCTGAATTTTAATTTTTTTGCTCCTTCTCAAGGCAGTTAGTGTGGATGAGGCCTCTGCTCTCTTTGGAGTGAAGATGAGGACTGGCCCTACCCTAAGAACACTTATACCTGGAGACAATGCTAATTTTGCAGTTACTTACTGTATCTAATAAACTGGATGTGGCCATTTCTGTTGCTTTAAAGTCAGCACTGAGGCTTGAACCAAGACTGCTGTAAAGCTTCTCCTTCCTTTCCTTAGAATGCCTTACTTCTTTGATCAGAATCTGAATGCTCAGCTACAGCAAGGACCACTTTTAGAGACATCATTAACAAAATACTGTCTCAGAGCTAAAATATGGTCCCTACACACTAAAAAAAAAAAAAAAAACTGTAAAACTTTCATACATAATTTGCTAACCTTTTAAAATTTAAGAACAATTCCTTGAGCTCAGTAGTGAAGTTCAACCTTAAGTTAGTTTGGTTAACTAGTTTGGTTGGTTGGAAACTTAACCTTAAGTGAAGTTTGGTTAAACTAAGTTTAACCAAAGGAAGGACAGAGTAATTCTTCATTCAAAAGCCTCTGAGGAACTGACAATACTCAACTGGAACTTTACTTTTCCATTCTGTTTCTTTGTACATGCTGTTTGTATGATACAGAATCTAAACTATTTTGACATGTTCAGCCGAGAGCAGAGATGATTAGGTGGCCACAGTGTATCTGACATGATACCTCTTTTGTTGCCAAGAGTAGATGACATCATGGTGGTGCAAAACTCTGTCAGTACTTTTCTGCCTGTCTAAAAAGCATCATTGACAACTCCGTGCTTCTGAAACTGGTAAGAATTTGTTTTGAGAGTTGAGGCTTTTTTTAAAAACCCATGCTTTCTGGATTTTTCTGATATATCCATTCGGACAAGGTAAACCTCTCACCACAGCAAAACAATTCTGTGGACCAGAGACATGAAAGCCATAACAGATATTAATTCCTGGAGACCATGTGATCATTTCTGAATCTATCCTGTGGCAAACTTTGGTATCTAGGCACAGAGTGTAATTCATCTGTCAAAGCTGCTGATGAAGCTACAGTGTCCTAGAATATACAGTGGTTTCCAGAAAAGATGACCCACTCTGATTACTTCTTACTGCTTGGGTCTGCATCTTGCAATGTCCACAGGCAACATGCCAATGATTCAGTCAGTACCCAGACATTGTAGTGTTTTAATTAGAGAAGAAACTGTCTCTGCACTGAGAAGAGACAATGTTCATTCAACTATCCTTAAGGTTTAGACTTTATCAAGTATCATTCCTCTCTTCAGACAACATGACAAGTGCAATTATTTGGTCTAAAAACTATAAGGATCTATTTCTTGTATTGCTTGAATATAAAGTGTCAAAGCCACTGCCCTATTTGATGTGCAGGGGATCAATACCTAACATGTTGAATTATCTGTCTTACTAGATATGTCCTGACAGCTATCAAGGCTTTTGAATTGTTTTTTTCTTCTTTGCCTACGTACCCAATACAGTGCTGTTCTAGACTTACCAGAACCGCACGGTCTGTTTATGACGTGCTATTCACATGTTATTTTTGAATCATTTCCAATCTGCATGTCTTGATTTTACAATTACACTGGTGCTTTATACAGAACTCATTTAGTCCTTGATGGACTACAGACATCTCTTCTTGCTGGCCTATTATCCCTCTACATCTCAGTTTCACCCTAAACCATTATGTCAAACACAGCAGTTAGGTCAACTCTTTCTCAAATCACAATCTATCCCTTTTTTACTTATTCCCAGTGCCTGAGAATTTTTTCCTAACTAAGAAAATGTGTTTTGAAATGACCACACACACAGGAGAAAACAAGCAGAGCTAAAGGTAATATCAGAACTGTATTATATGTAGCACCTGAAACAGAAATATCCTTTGTGTAATTCTAACGTCGGCACAAATTGGCTGGCTGTCCCGGTAGCATGTTGCCACCATTCTCTGACCACCACCACAGCTGGTACGTATTCCAAGACAAGCAGGGTCAGGGCCAGCTGCGGCCAGGGGAAACCTTCCCTGAGGCCACCCCACCCTCCAGGCTGCCCCATCCCACCCAGGACTCCAAGAAAGGAAGCAGAAGGGAGAAGGGTCGCATCACTCCCGAGCAGTCTCTTTCATTGGGCTGTAGGGTAGATAGGTATGCCTTATCTACCCTGCCTGGTGTTTCTTTCTGCCTACTAAGACATTATTTTTGGGGAAAAAGAAAGGAAAGTAAAGGAAATACCAAAGCCTTATTTTTCCTAACCTAGAATACAGGCTTAAGAAAAAACAAACCAAACAAAATAAATGAAGTTCTACTTCTTTGGACATTTCTTTGGTCCTGAAATTTACCTTCTACTCACCACCAGGGTATTAAGATGGATCTGACTAACACAACCTTAAACCAGAAAACAATTTATTTGGAAATGTGGTGGTTCAATCGGAAGACGGGTTATAAATTTTGTTTTCTGAAGAGGCACATTTGCCCAGACTGAAACAAATGCTGTATTTAAGCAGGGTTTAAGACTATTGTTTTGTATTTACAATCTTAAGTCCTAAGATCTCAAAATCTGGTTGGACATTAGGGCATGGAATGTGACTTAAATTGACATGTTTACCAATTTCATAGAATCACAGAATCATTAAGGGACCTCAAAAGATCATCTACTCCAATCCCCCTGCCACAGCAGGATCACCTAGACCAAGTCACACAGGAACACACCTAGATGAGTTTTAAACATCTCCAGTGAAGGAGACTCCACAACCTCCCCAGGCAGCCTGTTCCAGTGCTCCGTCACCCTCACTGGGAAGAAGTTCCTTCTCATATTGGTGTGGAACCTCCCGTGTTCCAGCTTACACCCATTGCCCCTCATCCTGTCGCTAGATAACACTGAGCAGAGCCTGGCTCCATCCTCCTGACACCCACCCTTCAAATATTTATAGACATTAATGAGGTCACCCCTTAGTTTCCTCTTCTCCAAGAGAAAGAGACCCAGCTCCCTCAGCCTCTCCTCATAAGGGAGGTGCTCCACTTCCTTCATTATCCTCATTGCTCTACACTGGACTCCCTCCAGCAGCTCCACATCCCTCTTGAAATGAAGAGCAAGTCATTTGCTGTCATTGTTCTCTCCATTCTGTTTGACAGGAGAAAGCAGATGTCAGCACATGCAGCTCTGGGATTGCATTTCATATTAAAGCCACAGACTAAGCTAACAATGTTATACTATTTTTTAAAGCATCCTGTTACTCCAAAATCCTGAGGTTTATCATCAATTATAAAAGTAGCTGACCATAAGAACCATCTTATGGATGAAATTTCATCCAGAGAAAAGATCTCACTGACAGATACAATTGTTTGGGAATGTAAAGATGCTGCTCAGGCCAAATAAACGAAAGCGATCTCATCCACAGCAGCACACACTGCATCCCCTTAATGAATGACAACTGCAGCTGATGCAATTACACCAAGAGGCGTAATTCCCATCACAGAAACTCATGATTGCAAGAGACACAGAGAAAACAGGAGTCCAGACAGTCTGTCACCTTCAGCTACTGGGTATGGCTGGGTACAAAGCACTCTCTTTTTGCATGTTTATTTAAAGCATGTGAAGACTTTTCAAATAATAATACCTCAGAATTATAACCATAATGAAACTCACAAAGACTGCGTGAAGTTCTTGAACAAGTCAGCAAAAGGTTCATTTTGCAACGTAACAATAAAGCAGATAAGAAACTGCAGAATTATTCTCTGATAGCGAAAACTGTTTTTCATGTCAGTCTTCAAGAAAGACTCTTAGTGATCTCCATACTCTTCCGCTAAGCTTCTGAAGAAATAATATCAACCTGAGTGTTGCCTGAGGCAGGGCATACCATTCAAAGGGACTTAGACAAGTTAGAGAAGTGGCCTGTGTGAAGCTCACGAGGTTGAACAAGGCCAAGTACAAGGTCCTGTACCTGAGCCAGGACAATCCTTGGTATCAATGGATGTGATTGAGTGGCCATGCAGAGATTGTGGGTAGTGGTGAATGAAAGGCTGGCCATGAGCCAACAACGCGTGCTCATAGCTGAGAAAGCAAATCGTATCTGGACTGTATCAAAAGAAGCATGGCCTGTGGTTGAGCAAGGTGACCTTGCTGCTCTTCTCTGCTCTGGTAGGACTATGGATTACCATATCCAGCTCTGGACTCCTCAGCACAAGGAGGACATGAATCTTTTGAAGCAGGTCTACAAAATGGTCAGAGGAATGAAGTACTGCTATGAGGACAGGCTGATAGAGTTGGTGTTTCAGTCTGGAGAACAGAAGGCTCAAGAAGACCACAGGTGTAAGAAAGACGAGAAGTGTCTTTTTATCAGAGTCTGTTGTAACAAGACAAGGCGTGATGGTTTTAAACTAAAAGAGTGAAGATTCAGACTAGATACAAGGAAGATAGTTTCTATACTGAGGGTAGTGAAACAATGGAACAGGTTGACCAGAGAGGTGATATATTCCCCAGCCCTTCAAACATTCAGAGTCAGGTTGGACAGGACTCTGAACAACCTGATCTAGTAGATGTCCCTGCTTACTGCACCAGAGGTGAACTAGATGACTTTTAAAAGATCCCTTCCATCCCAAACCATTCAACGATTACTATGATAACTATGATAACTAACATTCAGTTTATGTGAGATCCCAGAAAATTTAAACAAGGTACCTCATCTGAGGTTGTTCATCTGAACCACAGCTGCTGATGAGTGACTCATGATGAAAATTGTTCTAAAATTTTGCATTCTTTTGACCAACAATATTGAATTTGGATTTCAGTATCAGAGGATGACAATCCATTTCTGTCTCGGAGTTCCCAAGGCTAAGTAGTCAAGAAACCCCAAATTAATTCTTTCTCTGACTGAGCGTTTTGTTTTGCTTGAAGAGATTTAAAACCATCTCCCAGCATTTGCAGTAACAGTCATGAATAGTTAAAGCCTTAGAAGCATGGCTGCTCTTACAATGCTGTGATTGATGAACCTGTTGCCTCAGAGATCTGCAATGTATTGAGCCTTGCTTTCATGCAGAAAAAAAGTATTTAGGTCTAACCAGTATGGCAATCACCTGAGCAATTACACACCACCCCTCCCCTTGTCGGAACTGCAAGGAGGAGATTAGAACAGATATTGAATACCACCCCTCCACCTTCCAGAGTCACAGGAGAAGGGGTACCTCAAATTTGTTTCAATTGTCTGCAAAAATTCTCCGAAAGCCATCAAAATCAGAGACCTTGCTCACATTCTCCACCAATTGTAGTGGGTTGAAACTAAGAAACTGGTTTGCAGTCAGGTCTCAATGGTATCTCGGATAAATTTGCCAGACAACGGATAGCTTAGGGAAAACTGGGAAAAGATTTATTAACTCTATAACTGTATACAGAAAAGAAGAAAAGACCGAGAAAGTTAGTGCAAACAAGCTAGAAGCTGTGTCACAAATGCCATCACACATTCTGAGAAAAATACAATGGGAGGTCACTATCATTTGGGCCTTGGGACTTTTTTCACATTAGAGATCTGGGGAACAAGAGCATGTCAATCAAGTGGAGACGAGCACCACCGCCCTCTCTATTATTCACGTTTCACCCCCATCTGCAGTACAGCAAGACCCACACTGCTTGCAGACTGGTGAATTCTTCAATTCTTCAGCGTAGCTTCTTCAGCTCAATGCTCTCATGATGACCTGACTTCTCAGCACCCAAACTGCATCCCTCGGTGCAGGAGACATGCATTTCAAACAAAGAACTCAGTCTCTGTCTTTCAGATCCAAGGTTTAAGAATACTCAAGTCCTTCTGCTTTCTTCAGCTAAACATGAAGGAGTTCTCCCCCAAAACGTAATCACCCCCAGTCTTTCTCAGCAGCAGAAATGACAAAGTCTCTATTCCTGCTGATCAGTCTCCCTACAAGGGCAGTGAGCAGCGGCATAGTCCTGTTCACGTGTGGGATCCAAGATGGAGACCGACCGCATGGCTGCATCAGCAGGACTGCCCCCCCCACTCTGCACTTGGCCGAGAGGGTTTTTCAGGACCCTCTCCTCTCTTTTGTCCTCCTGTGTCAGCTCCAGGAGGTAGAAAGAGGATTACCCCAGCTCACCGCGATGCTGAAGGGCTCCTCCGTGGGGGGCGGTGATGGTAAATCTGCACTAAAGTCTTGCTTCTCCAGTCCATGGCCAGGATTGCATGGTGTCAGGTCTGGGCCGGGGCGGGGAAAGCGGCCCAGATCCACTGCATCTCCTCCCCACGGCATTTGGGTTGCAGTCCTCTGGGAGCCACCTGAAGATGCAGCAAGTCTTAGCCGGTGTCGGGCCGGGGCTGGCACCTAGCCGTGACCAAGTCGCCTTCCCTACCCCCACCGCCCTGAGAATGGAGGGGGTGGGGGGAGGTGCCAGGCTGAGAGCCCGCAGCCCAAGAGAGTGAACAAAGATCCCGCTCTGGTTTTTATAGGCTGACCTAGCTAGGCCCTTCCAGGGCAGGTCCTGGGACAATGACACCTTCCCCCAGGACAGGTTCCTGGGGGGGATGGGTCCTCTGAAAGCAAGACAACTCTTTTGTTCTTCATGAAAGCACAACTTCTGCACATCTGAAAATTTTGGTAATTTTCAAACTGCAACAACCTCCTGTATAGAATAAAGAGTATTGTCTTCAAATGTTTTTCTTTTCATTAAAATGTTCTGTCTAGAAATTTCCCTTCTACCATTTTTCCAGACAAAAGAAATAGCACTTTGCCAAATACATTCACAAATACACAAAATGAGTCAAATAAGGAATATTGCCTTATTTTTTTCTCCTGAAAGTATGAATTTGAGCTATCAGCTTTTGTAGCATCAAATAGGGACTGATTTTTAGCACTACAGCTTACTGGTCTGTATCACTGTTATAATTCTCAAAGATCCAACAGTTATGAACCCCAAACTCAGACTGAAACCCCTTGGTTTTAAAGAGCTGCATTCTGATCTGCTACTCTGCTCTTGCTCTCTTCAGTAGCTACAACTAGATGTAGCTGAAAGACAGACAGAACACATCAACGTAAGTGTCAGACTGGCACTATACTGTTCTTTCATCCAGATCTCATGGTTTTAGCTTGATGGTCTATCGCAAGACTGGAATGAAAAAAATGCATTTTCTAAGCAGGAGATATTAATAAGTACAAAATGAAACTTCAGAACTTATTGGCAACTTGACAAAGATACCAGATAAGAAATGTAAAACAGTGAAAGCAGAACTGAAGTTTTCCACCTCATCTTTTGATTTGAGGCTGAACTCGAGAGGTACAATTTCACACGACGGGGAAAGAAATAGAAAATTAATCTTCCAGTGCTGTTCTGCCTCCTTTAGCAGCAGGGTATGAGGTCACACTGCTTTCTCAATAAAGATTGCTCAGCCTCCCTCGGCAATTCTGTGGCCCTGCAGAGCAGGAACAGTTTGCCTATGAAAGAGCCTCTGGATGAGGTGACTCTAGAAATGCTTGATCTGTGTTGCTATTAAGGTTTATCAGCTGGTAAAATGTCCTGCAGATGATTAAAGGTTATGGAACAATAGTTTTCCAGCCTTGTAAAATTGCTGTCTCCCCCACCTTCTCGTCAGTTCACCCACAGACAGGTATAAATGCATATAGAGAACTGCAAGTTCCCAAGCTGCAAGGTACAACAGGGATTTAATAGCCACTTCCCCCATCACCATCATCCTGCTGCATTGAGGATGTGTGGGTGCTGTGGTGATGTTTCCACAGGCACCTGCAAAGCAAATAAGGCTGGGAAGCATCTGGATCTCACTGAAAACACCGCCCTCAACATAACCCGTGTTTCCTCTGCAAGGTACACAGATACCTCCCCTATCTAGCTGCTTGTGAAAGGACCACAGGGAAGACAAGGAGCTGCACCCATTTCAGGTATGTGTAGTCAAAGTTCCTTCTCCAATTTACAGTTTGGTACAACACAAAATCAGCAACCCTGTCTGAGTGGAAAAAAGCCAGTATCAGAGATAGAAACCTAAGAATGGAGTCCTTCTTAACCTTCTACCAACCTCCAAATGCTTCACTGCTTAAACCCCTTCTGAACTGCACTGGGTTCCTTTGTTCTAATCACATAAAAGCTCATGAATGACAGAATGTTACAGGTTGGAAGTCCAGGTTCCCCTGCTGGAGCAGGGTTAGCCTACAGCACCTGGTGTACCCAGACCATCTCCCACCTGAATACAAACCAGACCTGACCCTGCTTAGCTAATCTGACATTCCATCTCTATGTCTTTTCACCCACTCCTCCGGGTGGAGACATCTATTCTTAGAGACTAATGAAAATTTTTAGTACATATCTTATTCTTTGGTGAGAGGTTCAAATTAACAGAAACATAAACGTGTATTTAAAGGACCATTTCCCTTGGTTTGTCTTGAATCTGCCTCTGAGTACTTAATGCCTACTGGTCGATTTTTATTGCTGCTTTATTTGTTCCACTCCTCCCACAATGAAGAAACACACTGGTAATTTTCTGCTCACCCTTCCTGTGTTCCTAACCTACTGCTGTCAGGTCTCCTCTCAGTCGTCTTGTTTGTCTCAATTTGTTGCTTGAGCTCCCTAGATATTTTACTCTATGTAACAGAAGACAATTCAGACTCTTATCATTCAAAGGCAATAGGATGGCACCAAAGAGACCCCAAGCAAAGAGCAAAGGCCCCACCCCAACTCCCCAAAGCCACAGTGCATGATCATTTTAGAAATGATGCATGTGTTTTATGGACTGCTGAAATAAATCGTATTCTTCCTAAGAGCTAGAACATCTCATGGCCAGATTTGCAATTGGACTTAGACTGATCATATTTTAGAGCATTGAATTATTTGGTCTCCAAACTGGAGGCACACTATAAGCCCTGACTAAGCACTGAACATTTCATGAAAAAACAAGAAATCCTATGCATTAATTTAATCACAAAATGCACTCAGACTTTCACTTTCCTTCTTTCTTAACATGGTGACACAGCTTATTTGCAGAAATACCCAGGCTTTCCTAGCTTCATCCTCTTCCTTCTCACCAAGCAGGAAGCCACCCCAGGTTCCTCGCCCCCCAGCTCCAAGGGCTGGCATCTTTCTTTTATTTGCCCATAACTGCAAGTTTTAATCTTCACAAACACTTCAGAGTTTCTCCTCCCAGTTTGTTATCACTCTCTAAATTAAACGGACTCTCAGCACTTCCACCCTTCAGCCCACAAGTATCATTTTCACCACTGTTCCAGTAAAAATAATGGAAATTTCTTCCAGTACCAAATTCCAAAACTCTTTTCTGGAGCTATCAGACTCTTGCTTAATCTTGCAACAATCACTTTTAGGTTTCGGGGACAAATCAAGAGAATTTTATGCCTCAAAGTCTCATCTCTAAGAAAGAAAAGTGATATTTATAGATCATGTTGAAGGATATAATTATAGAAGCAAAATTTAATCACTGTGAGTCATTGTGGATGTGGAAAGAGTAAATCATGTTAAAGAAATCTGGTTATTTTAAAAAAAAAAAGAAAAATGTTATTAGCCTAGATAAACCAAGAGGCTTGACATGGCTGGATTTTGAAAAAGATCCAGAGGAAATTAATAATGATGGATCATTTTTATCATTGAGAAACTGCAGTTGTGGGTAGGGTAAATCTTAGTTAAAAATGGGCTTTAAACCTTCCTCCAACATCAAGCACTTGTGACCCAGCATTCATACTTGAATGTTAGTGTCCCAAAGTCCCCTTCTCAACCCTGAGCTTCAGTTTGGAGGACTTTTGAGGGGGTTTTTGCGGCACCTGCTTTTCCTGCAAAACTAACAACTTCAATTGACTCTAGATCTGATGCAGTTGCCTACGTTCAGGTACCAAGGTGTAAGAAAGCACCCAGGAAAAAAAGAGTATTGGAGGCAAAAATGGAAAGGCAGCCACTGCGAAGTAAAGTCCCACAGGGCTCTAGATTAAGACCAGTAGATTTTCATATTTTGTTAAATCATCTACATAAGGTTGTAATGAGGTGTATCATTAAATTTGCAGATGATACTGAAATAACTGTAGTATTTAAGACTCAGAGGGATGTAAGAATAATCCTGGCATTAACAAAATGGGCTCAGAGGTAAGATAGGAAATTAAATGAGTGTTCATTTAATGTAAGGAGAAGTGACAGACTTCAGTAAAAATAATACCCAGGGGCTCACGCTGAAACGCAACTTAGTAAAATTTGAGTGAATTAATATGCAATGAGAGGGAAAGTGACAAGTTACACTGATACTGCCACTCATATTCATAGTTTTAAATGATAATCAGAAAAGATAATCCCTCTTCTGAAGAGGTAGCAGATTAGCATGGACAAAACAACACAGCACGCTCCAGAAAGGACAGCTACAACCCTCTGGAACAGCCAGTCATTAACAAGGCTCAGAAGAATGACCATGACCACCACCATCTGTGGCTTCCTACTATTTTCTTCTCTACAAATACACATATGATTAGATGCTACTTCAAAACTGCACAGATAATTTTAGAGAATAGAAGTCATCTGGTCTGAAAACAGCAATGATATATTACCAGCCATCTGAACAATACCTGGGAAAATTAAATGCTCACTTCTAAGAGGAGACAAAAATTCCCCAGTAAACAAAAGAAAGAAAACACAACCTCTAAAATCTGTCTTCCAATCTTCTCTAGGGTTGCATAAGAAAAAATGTCTGACGAGGAGAAAAAAAAAAAAAACAAGGAGAAAGCCAGTCAGATGCAGAAGGAAAAAATGAACCAAGAAAATCAAGAACAAAACAAACCAGCAAGCAAGCCAAGAACAAAGGCCACTCACTCTAGATCATAATAAACAAGAAGGCAAACCCCAAATCCAATGTTTAAGTCACCAAAAAATGTTGCTTATCTAGCAAAAGCCAAAGTTTTAACTACTCATAATAGTGCAACAGCACATCATCACATCTACCTCAAGCACAGACCATCTCTTTTTACTAGATCAGAGAAAAGCCTGAGGAAGACTGAAAAAACCCCCTCACAATTTACCCTGGAATCAATGCAGTCATTTACATTGATGGCAGCAGGTTCCCCAGGTTTTCTTGGTTCAGCCACATTTCTCCCCCTAGCCCATTAACAGCCAAATTAACTACAAGTGTCCAGGTGTAAAACCCCAGACAGGCCTTCTGTTTGTTACCATTGGAGGAAAAAAATTCAAGGGAAAACAACTGCAGTGTTAACAGGGAGAAACTGCCAAGGTCATATGATTCATTTATCCAGGAGCTTAGCAACAAAGGAGAGCTGTGAAGTACTGTAATAGCAATGAGACAAGGGATTAACACAGCACCCAGCAGCTTCTTGAAGGAAATCAAGGCAATAAATACAATTAAATGTAGTGACCAGAATGAGAATAAGGTGCTCAGTTTCTTAGCAGTATGAACTGATGAATGAATTGCAAAGGACCCACACATCTTACAGCAATAAAAACAGCAAAGATGGAGAAAAAACCGCTCGCCAATCTTTCCCCCGCTTAGTAAGAACTAAAATACATTTCTGTTCCTTATTCAATAAAACATTTCAGTGGTGTCTTTCCAGATGCTATGTATGTTTATAAATGATGTTGCCCTAAAACACAAGCAAAAGCTGCAGGGTACAATGGAGTACAGAAAGTATGAAATCATGAAGTATCATGAAATAATTAAGAGTTCCAGAAAACCACATAATTAATCTAGCTAGCCTACACCACAGGAAAAAAAGAAGAAAGAACCCCAGTAACTCACAGAGCGAGCACTCTGATTTCAGTTCACAAAAGAGTGTGGTATGTTTATTGAAAGCGTATTCACAGAATCACAGAATTATGGAGGCTGCAAAAGACCTCTGAGATCCTTAATGCCAGCCTATGACCTAACATCTCCACAATCAGCTAGACCATGGCACTAAGTGCCACACCCAATCTTTTCTTACACACCTCCAGGGATGGTGACTCCACCACTTCCCTGGGCAGTCCCTTCCGGTGTCTGACCACTCTTTCTGTGAGGAAGGGCTTCCTAAGATCCAGCATAACCCTCTCCTGGTAAACCTTCAGACCCTGCTCTTCTGTCCCATCACTAGCAGCCTGGGAGCCCAATCCTCACCTGTCTACAACCTCCTTTCAGGTAGTTATAGAGAGCGATAAGGTCTCCCCTGAGACTCATCTTCTCCAGGTTAAACAACCACAGCTCCCTCAGCCCCTCCCCATAAGACTTTCCTTGCAGTTCTCTCATCAAAATCAAGCAAGTCAGAGGACACATATGTACTGAATCTGAAAGCAGTGCACCACAGACATAAAGCTCTCAATCTGTGACATAAATTGAATGGAATCTATTACAATATCACACTTAAAGTAGTCAAGACAAAGCCTCATTGAAATATAAACTTGCCAGAGAAAAGCCCATTGTGAATGAAAAGCGCGTTAGAGGTCAGGATGACACAATGAATCACCTACACTCAGTAAAAGTGAGTGTCCCACCCTTCAGCAGTTTGTCCTTGCTGCAAGCAGCAAACTACTTTTGCAAAAGTGGTACCTTGATCACATTTGCTGTTAAACATCAGGCTCTAAGCTTGTTTATGAACACACGCAAGAAACGGCATAAAAAGGTGAATTTAGCAATTTTGTCTCCTGTGTGAATCTTTGTAAAACTTCAGTGCAGTGCTCGTGGGGTCATAAAATCACAGAGTAATTCAGGCTGGAAAAGGACCTTGAGATCAAGTACAACCACGCACCACTAGACCAGAAGGAACTTCTTCCGAGTGAGGGTGACGAAGCACTGGAACAGGCTTCCCCGGTAGGTCATGGAGATCTTTAAAACATCTTCTCTGGAGATGTTTAAAACCCACCTGGATGTGTTCCTGTGTGACCTGGTCTAGGTGATCCTGCTGTGGCAGGGGGATTGGACTGGATGATCTTTCAAGGTCCTTTCCAATCCCTAATGATTCTATGATTCGATGATTCTATGATCTATATCTTTAAGCACCACTTCTAGACGATCTTTAAACCTCATCCAGAGATATGTGACTCAACCACCTCATGTAAATGACAATTGTTGCCTCTTAACAGCAACTACTACAGAAGTTGGAAGAGGCACAAAATCTGAAATCTTAATGTCCCACTACTTTTATCTCCAGTGTCTCAATTAGTAATTACCCCTTTACCTACCCACCCACACAACTGGACTACAAGTTCTCTGGTGTCTGGCATAAATCCTTCAAGGTTTCTGCAGCACATGATGCCCAATCTGATTGAGTTTATAGTTTACTGAATAATTCGTCTTTTTGTTTGCAAGAGATGGCAGGAAAGGAATGACCCATTTAATTTCTTCCTTGTGCCTTACCTTGTAAGAATGCACAAATTAATCTGGTTAGGCAGGACGGGCAAGAGTTTGCGTCAGCGGTTGTGTTAGCAAGCAATTCCAAAACACTTTTGTTATTCTAAAGTTATTATGACTTTATTTGTTGTGTTTTTAAGACTTCTTTACCAACTGCTCCTTTTTGATTTTTCACTCCCTGAGGACTCAAAGGCGATGTGCAAACTGCCTTTTATTCTCCCAGGTTGTGGTGTGCATCCCAGTTGTGTTCTGGCAATCTGCTGGCATGTGGCAAGACCTTCATTGCTTCTTAAACCCCTGTGGTACAGACAGCTGTCAGGAGGGTTTGAAAGCAGCATCTATTCCATTCCCAACCTGACCAAGAGGGATTTCCTGTTAATTCCAGCTACCATGCAAACTACAGACACTCTTGGAAAAGCAATTGTAATGTCCCATAGCTTTTATTTTGTTTCTTTGAAATATGAGTCCATCCTTAGTCTCTCTGTTGCCTTCTTCCCGTATCGGTGCCTGGAACTCCATTTAATACTACAGTAGTGTGGACAGGTTCCCATCACCATCTTGTAAAAATAGCGTTAGGAGTTTTCCACGCTAATAATGAATTTCTCACTGAAGACCTCCTCCTTCCTAACCACAACTCAATGGACATCTCTGGAACTGAGTAGCAAAGCCAGCTCTTCCTTCTCTATTACACTTGGTCACTTGTGTTTTGAGTGAAGAGGAGGTTTTTGTCATTAGACCTTCAGCAAACTGCACTGCTGTTCATGTTACTAATATTAATCACATTTCTTTCTGTTCTTTAAGATTTTACCAGGTCCAGGTCTGTCCATCCTGGTATCTTTCAGCTTTATCAGATAATTTTAATTTCTGCTCTCCCACGTTCTGTGCCAAGATAATTAGAGAAAAGTTAATAATAATAATAATAACAATAACAATGCCAAGACTGAGACTTAAAGAGTTCTACTTTTCATCCCCAGAGCATTTTTGCATCAGCTACTCCTGAGAAAATTAGATCATGTGAAATGGGTAAGACCAAAATTTCCCTTCTACCTATGCACTTAGGAAAACACATTACTTATCTTTGTGTTGAATAGCCCATGATAGTGGGTTTTCATTCCATAAATCCATCTGAGTATTTCTAAACTCCATAAACATGCCTTCTATTTATAACACTCTGTAGCTGAACACTTCACAGCTTTATTACATAGCAAGTTCTGTTTCAAACCTAACAGCCTATAACATCATTTGGCCTTATCTAGATTTTCCAATTTACAGGAAGTTAATAACCATCCCCTCCTGATGCTCCTTCAGATTGTGAATTTATAGCCCACAATCACATTCCCTTTCAGCACTCTTTTCTTGGGGCTGGGAAGGCCTCCTGTACTCAGTCACCCATTGTGCCTGTTTCCTCACACGCTTTGTGATTCCTGCGTTCATCACAATCTGCTGCAGTTTTGCCAACAGATCTCCTTTGCAGCGTTGTCAAACAGCATTTGTTAACGTATTGGTTGATTACCATGCCGTTTAAAAATCTGTTACCCCATGCAGAAATGGCAGCAGTTTAGTCTGGTGTGACTAACCCATAGTTAAGCCCTGCTACACTGTATTTTGTTGCCTATGTACCCCACATTTTTAATGATCTTTTTTTTAAACAATGAATAATTATTGAAGTTGAACTGACTGCACGTAATTTGTTTTGTTTCCAATAGTTATTTGCTTTTTTCTGTACTCAAGCTCAACAACTGTCCTCCCTTTGATTTCCTATTCTGTCTATTTCTCTTAATCTAAAGCTGTAACAAGGAATTTTTTAGATCTGGAGACATACTTGAAAAATTGATTTTCCCATTACTTTTACAACCTTTGAGCTTATTGCTTTGCAGCTCCTCGTTGATCCTTACTAGTGTGTGATTTCGTAGAAGAAGTTTTCTTTGGTGATGAGGTTTTATTTTCCATTTAGATTTACTCTTAGAATGTTTGTAATGTGAATGAATATTCATCTAGTTAGGCTCAGAACTTTTCTTACATATTTATGTTCCTCCTGCAGTCTACACATTATTCTTTTATCCTTGCAGCTCTTGTTGTGCAACCTGTCATATCAACATATCACTGGGGGAGTGATTCCTGCAATGCAGTGCCTTTCTACTATCTTGCATCAACATGGATCCAGTGATGTGCATGAACCAACACAGCATCATCATAGCCTGAACACTGGGGAGAGGGATGTTGCAGATGCTTAGGTGGCTCGGCAGAGAGCTGTGGTTTGTCACAGCTGAGATAAAGGTGGATTTTAATAAGAAAGAACAAGCTTGGGACAGATGTCTCTGTCCTGTGCTCTCAGGACACAATGTTCCAAGAAGTTTATTAGCACTGTATTGCTCAAATATGAGCTGGAGCAGTTATGAGGGTAATACATCCAGTTGTATGATAGAAGAGCTGTACAGAGAGGCCTAAAAATCTTCTCAAAATCCACAGGAGGATGGTCAGACATACAACTTGGTCATGCCAGAGGCAGACACCTGCATAAAGACCTTAGAGGTGTCTCTAGCCTCTGTTTCTTGTGATCTTATTTACTAAGTACTCGGCACAGATTTTAGTATGTTTTACTCATTTCAATTAAACAAATCTATCCCTTATTATCTACCATCAAGCCTACAGAAAGGAGTTTTCTTTTGCAGCTTCTATTGTTCTCACAGTCACATAAGCAATCAATGACCTTGAAAGCACAGTGAGATGGAGAAAAGTGACTTTGCAGTGTTTGCTCAGTTAAACTGATGTCACTAGAACTGCCTATACCAGCAGCAATTCAGGACTATTCATACGTAGCAGTGCTTGTGCTGAAAATCCCCAAAACACAGAACTAAATTACTTGATTCTTTCCTATTGTGTCATTTTATAGACACTCTTAAACCAACAAATAATATGAGAGAATTCCTATAACTAAATGAAAGGTGAAATTAATTTCATTATAAAAGTTGTCTTTACAACACCATTAACATTGCACTTCTCCCTGCTGAATAGGAACAGAGAACATAACACTGGCTGTAAAAATTGAGTCTTTCTCACCCAGTGGCAGGAGAAATGGATATAGAATTCATATCAGAACAATAACTGAAGACATTATCAAATGTTTTATATGGTATATGAAGATGTTTACCTATATGGATGCAAAACATGCAGTTCAAAGCATCCTTATTTGAGATTTTATCAAGTACTTTTGCACTCAGATTGTTAGTCATTATGTTTGTTATTCTAAGATCACAATTTACATCTTCGCTTCGCAGCGACATACCCATTCAACTAGCCTCACGACTACGCTGTGTTTTTGTTAACAGAATGGGGTAAATATGCCAAGTAAGTGTGTTCTAGTGAAGATACATCAGAAAAAATAAAAACAAAACCAGATCTTAAAATGTTTGAATCATCAGGATGGAAAAGATTTTCCAAATCATCAAGTCCAAGCACTAACATAACTCTACCAAGCCCACTGCTAAGTGGGCTTAAGCACCATATCTACACTACTTTTAATCATGTCCCGGGATGGTGATTTAACCACCTCCCTAGGCAGCTTGTTCCAATGCCCAATGACCCTTTCAAGGATTAAATTTTTCCTGATGTCTAATCTAGACTTCCCCTGGCACAATGTGACACCATTTCCTCTTGTGATATCACTTGTTTCTTGTGAGAACAGACCGACAGCCACCTCTCTACAATCTCATTTCAAGCAGTTGTAGAGAGATGGGTGAAGGTCACATTTCAGATGTTTGTAGAGAGCAGTAGGGCTGCCCCTTAGCCTCCTTCTGTTCAGACTAACCAGCTCTCAGCTGCTTTTCCTAAGGTTTGTTCTTCAAAACCTTCACCAGCCTTGCCGCTCTTCTCTGGACCCACTCCAGCATCTCAATGTCTTTCTTGTAGTAAGATGCAGAAAACTGAACAAAGTACTGAGATGGAGCCTCATCTGGGTCAAGTACAGCAGGATGATCACTTCCCTGCTGCTGGCTACAGTATTTCTCCAAGCTGCTGTTGGATTTCTTGTCCATCCGAGAACACTGCTGGCTCATATTTATCTGACTGTTGATGAATAGCCCCAGCTATTCCTTCTGCCAAGCAGCTCTCCAGCTACTCTTCCCCAAACCTGTAGTGCTGCACTGGATTATAGCTTCCCAAGTGCAGGACCCAACACAGCCTTGCTGAGGATCACACAAACGGCCTTGACCCATCAATCCAGCCTGTCTAACTCTCTCTCTGTAGAGGCTTTCTACCCTCGAGCAGGTCAACACTTCCACCCAACCTGATATTACCTGCAAACTTACCGAGGGTGCCCTTGATGTCTTCATCCAGATCATTATTAAAGATATTAAAGAGAACAGGCCCCAATACTGAACCCTGGAGAAGACTGGTCACCAACTGGATTTAGCTCCATTCACCACCAATATTTGGATTTAGCCATCCAGACAGTTTTTTATCCAGCATAGAGTATGCTCATCCAAACCATATGCAGACAGTTTCTCCAGGAGAATACTGTGGGAAACAGTGTTGAAGACTTTACTGAAGTTCTGGCAGAAAACATCCACAGCTTTTCCCTCATCTACTAGGGCCAGTCACCTTGTCATAGGAGATCAGACTTGTCAGTCAGGGCCTGCTGTGTTGACTGTGCCATAACCTGCACTGGCATTGAGGTCAAACTGACAGACCTGTAGTTCTCTGGATCCTCTTCCATCTTCTCTTGTAGATGGCATTACATTTGCTTATCTCCAGTCACAGAATCATAGAAAGAAGTCATTCAGTATTTCAGACTTTTCCGTGTCTATCACTGTGTTATCCCCTGTGTCCAATAAAGAATGAGGATTCTCTCCAGTCTTCTTGTCTTTCGTGTAGTCATAGAAACAGTTTTTGTTGTCTTTTTAGCAGTAGACAAGTTGAGTTCTAGTTGGGCTTTGGCCCTTTTCATTTTCTACCTGTGTATCTCCACTACTTAACTGTAATTCTCTTGAATTGATTGCTCTCTCTTCCAAAGACCATAAACTCTATTTTTTTTCCTGACCTCTAGTCAAAGTGCTCTGTTCAGCCAGACCAGTCTTCTTCCCATGGTTGGCCTACTTCTGCACCCACAAGTCTTCCTTCATGAAGTTTGACTAGCCTTCCCGGACTTTTGGCAGCGCCTCCCAAATGACTACTTCAATCCAGAACAGGACAAAGTCTGTCCTCCTGAAGTCCAAAGGTGGCAGTTATGCTGTGCTCCCTTCCATCCTTTTACTTCTCCAAGATATCTCCCACACATTGCAGAAACATCCAGGACTATTCTCTTTCTTTCTCTGTTACATTGCAGCAGACATCTGGGAAATTGAAGTCCCACACAAGAATGAGATCTACTGATCATGAAACCTCTCCCAATTGCTTATAGAGTATTTTGTCTGCTTCTGCATACTGGTTGGGCACTCTATAGAAAAAGTCTCACCATACCTGCCTTGTTGGCCTTCCCCTTGACTCTTACCCATAAACACTCAACCTTATCATCTCCATCACTAATATGTAGATATTCATATCTCTCCCTAAAACAGACAATCACCTCACCACTTCTCTTTCATTCCCTATCCATTTTGAAAAGATGGGAGGCACCAACTGCAGCACTCACAGAGTTCTATGTTTCCTTGATGGCAAATACATCATAGCTTTCTCACTGTACAATGGTCCCCAGCTCCTCCTGTTTGTTACACAGTGCTGTGTACATTTGTGTAGATACAGTTCAGCTGGAGCACTGGTCCTGCCACTTCTCTAGGAGAAGAAGCCCTAATTCTCATCTGAACATCCTTAGACAGTTCTAGGGTTACCAACCTATCAATAACCCTTGTGTCTTTGCTACCACATGAATCACTGTCTCCCATCTCCACTGAGAGGGCAGCACACCGTCCCACAAGCACACACTTGCCACGTCCAGGCTTATCTCCAGAAGCCCAGTTTCATCCCCATGCCTCTTCAAATCTAGTTTAAGACTCTTTCACTGAGTCTTGCTAAGTCTTGTCCCAGTATCTTGTTCCTCCTTGAGAACAGTGTACCCCATCTCTTGCCATCAGGCCTGTATTCAACCATCAGTCTTGTAATTCAACCCAAGGTCACAGAACCCTAAGTTCTGCTGGTAACACCAGGCTTGAAGCTAGAAATGATCTGCCGCCTCTTCCTGTTTATCCGCTCATCAAACCCTGCAATATCTGGCATAGAGGAGAACACATGTTGTGCTCCTGATCTCTTAATCAACTGTCCCAAGGCCCTGAAGTTTCTCCTCATTAACCTCGGCCTTCTTGTTGTTACTTCATCACTCACCTGAAAATTCATTAACAAACAGTAATGTGAGGGCCAGTCCTGAGACACATGAAACAGCAGAACGTAACGGGACGATGTAACTGTAGAACGTCATGAAAACACTGCGTCTTAAAGTTATCAATGGGAATCAAATCATGAGCCTTCAAAACACCCCCAAAACAAAATTAAACCCTACTAAAATCTATAACTTGAGGCAGCAAAGAAACCTGCTTGTTTCATCACGTGAGGGGAAATCTTTAGCAGATCGCTGTAGAACAGCAGCAGCCAGGGTAAAGGCCTCAGTCACAACCCTCAGCAAATAAACATGAAACTTTTATCTGAGGATATCGATAATGAGCCAGATGTTGTGGAGAGACACAGGCTGAGGAGAACAGGTACATTTGCCTGCTGTGTGTGAAGGAACTCTGTGAGTTCTCCCAGGAGAACAAGAAATAGAAGGGAAAGCGGATGACCTATGAACTGTGCTTGCATCAGCGTGCTGTCCTCATACATCTTGGATCTCATAATTCCTCCTGATTCTGAGGTAGTGTTACTGCTGTCTGCTGCTGAACTAGAGGCTCAATGCTACAGTCTTGTCGCAGTACATACATGTTGTAAAAAATTCAGGTACAGTGGTTAATTATTCACTGTCTATCATAGAATCATAGAATAGAATCATAGAATCATTAGGGATTGGAAGGGACCTCGAAAGATCATCCAGTCCAACCCCCCTGACACAGCAGGATCACCCAGACCAAGTCATAGAATCAATCTGGGTTAGAAGGGACCACAGGATCATCCAGTTCCAACTCTCCTGCCATGGGCAGGGACACCCCACCCTAGATCAGGCTGGACAGAGCCTCATCCAGCCTGGCCTTAAACACCTCCAAGGATGGGGCCTCCACCACCTCCCTGAGCAACCCATTCCAGGCTCTCACCACTCTCACGGTCAAGAACTTCCTCCTCACGTCCACTCTAAATCTACCCATCTCCAGCTTTGCTCCATTCCCCCTAGTCCTGTCGCTACCTGACATCCTAAAAAGCCCCTCCCCAGCCTTTTTGTAGTCCCCTTCAGATACTGGAAGGCCACAATAAGGTCACCTGGGAGCCTCCTCTTCTCCAGACTGAACAGCCCCAACTCTCTCAGTCTGGCCTCTTATGTTTCTGAGCATGTTGAGGACTCTTGCCCTAAGATCTAAGCAGATGCAAGCCATGTTCACAATACAACCCAGAGGTGTGAAGGTAACTTCCTTCAAAAAGATGGAGCTAATTTTATCCTAAATTATATGGATGGTCGTGTTCCTGTGACCACACAGAATTCAGTTGCTTATGAGGAAGCCCTGTGAAGACTTTGCTGACTTGCTAACTGCTACAGTGTCCACCCTGATAGACTTGGCCTTGTCAGTATTTGTCAATCTTGCTTGTATCTGTAGGAGATTGAATCGAATCCTGTACTTGTTTTATTTTCAGGTTGCAGATTTGGTCGACGGGTTTCTTCTAAACGAAGTTCAGGCACCTGGGTAAGATTCTAAGCTCACACATAAAAAAGAAAGCTACAGTTTGTTCTTGAATCTGATGTGAATTCTTATCACTTTTTTTCCACTAGTCTTTTCACTCTCGTGTATGCTTTGATGACAAGTGAGCATCTCCTTCTGCTTTAATTGAAATTTTTATTGTCATACAATTTTTCTGTTACTGATACACTTTTGGGCTTTAAAAAAATATTCTTCAAAGCTCCAATAGATGTCACTATCAAAATACAAAAGAGAGCTGGTTGTGCAATGCAGTTCAGGAAGAAGGCAGCAGGGAACCTTACTCACGGGACTGATTCAAATCCCAGCAAGACAGCACAACTCATGCTAGCCATCGAAGTGTGCAGCTACCAGCCACCAAGTGCACGTCTTTTCATTCTTTAAACCCTACTAATAGATCAAAACACATCTAATAGTTTTACTGAATATGAAAGTCAGCCTGAACCTACCCAGAGCATGGGCTCACAAGCACTTTCCTTGTTAGCTTTCTGTTCTCCTCTGATTCAGACACAAAGAAGGCCGATCTTTTCTCTAGCCCACGTTGCACGTTACTGTTCTGTTTCACAGATGCTCACCGTTCCTGCTTGTCCAGAGTGCATCTGGAGTTAAATCTTCTATGAAACTTTACTACTCTTTTTAGAACAAACTGTCACAACACAGTAGCACAGCTTGAAATGGATATAAATAAAGCTCTGGGCAAAATTATCTCAGAGCTATTTGCCCACACAATAGGAATCTTTCAGCTTTCATACTGATCAAGCAGACCCTTTTTTCTTTACCTCTAAACCCTAAATCTTTGGGAAAAAAACCCACGTTTTGCCTGTGAACATGGGAATCTTTCATTGTTCTGAATTTCTTTCGTGTAATACTTGGAGCAGAGCAGCAAAAACCCACGTAGCTACTCTGTCAACTCTGCTAGCAATGCTGAGACGACTACCAGCTCCACTGCCTTGGAAAACAAGATGCTTTCAAATTTTAAAAAAACAGTTTGTAACCCTTAATTCTTGGGAGAACACATTGGAATGGAAATCTTTCTACCTTTAGAAAACCTAGCCAACTTTTCTATAAATCTCTGTGAGCCCTGACGTTGGGTGTCACTTTGATCAAGCAACAGAGCACTTTCACTGACGCGAGTTTTGCAAGAACCGCATCAGGATCCGTTCCCAAACCGAGTTGTACCACAAGATGTCAGCATCCAGCGCAAACAGCTCCCATGTTCACAGCTCCCCCGATTTGCTTGTGAACCTTGTTCCAGTTTGGAGTTATTTTGAGTAACAAATATGAACAAGTTGATCCTTACAAACAACAAGCTCAAGGACCAGAGGCAAGTGCCACTGGATAATGTCTTGCAAGTGACTGTCCAGCCTAGCGCCCTTCTGCTTGTGTTGGAAGTCTTCTCTCTAGAAGCCTGGAATCCTGAACCAGTGCATTAATTCAAGGACACAACACTTGGATTGTTTTGCTGAAGATAAATGCATTATAGTTCAAGTGTCTTTGTAAAAAAGTTCTACCTTAAGGTACAGAAGTTACAGTGTGACAGTGCACTTGCCTTTTAAACCATTTATTGCAAGGAATTTGGCTGAGGCACAGTCTAATGGGATTAGGATGTGAGGAGATTCAATGAGCCAAAAAGAAAAACAACCAAACACAACACAGCTACACAATTTATGTCAGACAAGCATCAGGCTCCTCTTAGGAAAGTGCTGTAGGAATAGGACTGTGCTTCTGCTTCTGTCTCATCTGCCTCAAACATGTTTTTCAAAACCTGCTTTGCTTTGGGATGATGGGAGCCTCTAAAAGGTATGAGCACCAAAGCATGCTGGAGAATATTAAGTATGTGCCCACACTGCAGGTCACAGGGTAAATAAATGACAGTACCTGAGCACATACAATCTAGAGTTAGCTCTTAGAAGGGATTTTTTTCATTTGCTTTTTACCTGCTGTTTGCTGTTAGAGGAGAGGTTAGGTTACACTCATCTTTCACCAACATTCTCTGCTGTGTTGACAGCAGGAACCTAATCTGTGAGACCATCTTCATCTTGAAATCAGTTGATAAGAGAAAAGTAGACCCCAGACTCTCTGAACAGTTTACTCAGGGATTTTGTAAAATTGGCAGCCAGAAAGCAGACAGCACCTGCAGAGCATCACTGTCCTTGACTGTTGACAGCATCGTATGTGAGAGGTCCACACACAGGAGGCAAGCGTCCTCAGCCTAGCTGGCTTTCCCCATTTGTGTAGTTTCCCTGTAGAAGGTGTCAGAAAGGCACTGAGATCTTTCAAAGAATCCAATGAGAAAGGTAAAAGCAGCAGCATCCAAAAGAAATTGCAATAGCACAGCAAAATCACTAAAGGGGTTTTACTAATCACATGGAGCACAGGTTCCTTTTCAAGGCTGTAATTCCCTGTTTTCTATAGAAGAAAATTAAATGTGAACTAAGCAATGATCGCAGCTATGAAAAGCTGAAAAGGGAAAGGTTGGTAGGACTTCCAATGTACAGATGGACAAAACTAACATATTTTCTCCAGACAAGCAAAGAAACCATGAATTCAATATGCTTTTACATAATTTTAGCTCAGCTCTCCCTAATTGGAAGCTGTTCCCCAGAGGAAGCAAACGTAAGAACAAAGCCAGGAAGTGTTATTATTTTGCACTTTTTTAACCCTGGCATCTGCTGTGTTTGCATTCAGTGAAAACACTGAGGTGAAGACTACAGTTACCCAGAAATACTAGAGAGTGGTTGAGAAATAGGTCTCTGCCATCTGCAAAAACACAGAAGTGTCCACACGTACCCTCTCCTGCGAGAATTCAGACACAAATCTCCACATCTTCTAACCATAAAAGCTCAAGGACTCAGACACTATTAATTCTGCTGATCTGAGATCTCCTTAACAGGAACAAAGGGCCTTATACTAGAGTACTTTCCACAGAATATATTTAGACCACATAACTACATTTTCCTTAAGTTCCAGAAAATCTTCCAGAAAAAACAAAAACATCCCAGTGCACATTTTTGGCAGGTTTGTCTGAGCTCAGGCTGTGCAACTGAACTTGTAAATTTTGAGTTGCTCTTAATGTTAATAACATTTTCTAAGTCTTAGTAACCTTAGTATTGGCCATTACTTCCTGTTTTCCAGTAAAATCTGACTGCCAGACGTCTCTGATAAGTTTTTCAGTGCTCTGATAAAAATTAATATCATAGCCACTGATCTTCGTTACGTTGCCTAAAGTGACATTGCCAATGGCTGTCTAGAAAGAAATCACCATCGGAACTCTTGCTCATTCTGAAAATTCAAAATACATACACTTTCAACAACACTGGTCCTCTGCATCCATTAACCAGAGGTGGTTTCTGCTGATGGCTCACAAGCATTTATCCTGTGTATACCCTGTATACTGAGTATGCCCTGCACACTCGTGCTGTTAAATGGGAAAGCATACCGATGAATGCAGTGTGCTGTGTGCTGAAAGGCAGGTATTTGTATTTATCAGCCTCCAGGGCCGGGGCTACTTCTTGCCTGTTTTCATCATCTTGCATATAAGTGCAACAGAACCTGGCAGGAGCACAAATATACGTATTGAGAATACATGTCAAATGCTCAAACCCATCAGCACACCATTCAATCCTCTGGACTCAAGTATTGGTGGAAACCACAGCCTTTGCCCTGATGCAAGGTATAGCGTGACAGAGAACTTCCTAAACAGGAGGAATCCAAAGAAAGAACAGTATTAACAACTGTTAACCACAAACAGGCGACAGACACTGTTTGTATATCACCTTCTCTATCCTATCTGTTCTTACTATCTCAGTATTTTGAACAAGAATCATAGAATCACAGAATCATAGAATCATTACAGATTGGAAGGGACCTTGAAAGATCATCTAGTCCAATCTCCCTGACACAGCAGGATCACCTAAACCAAGTCACACAGGAACCTGTCCAGTCGGGTCTTGAATATCTCCAGTGAGGGAGACTCCACAACCCCCCTGGGCAGCCTGTTCCAGTGCTCCATCACCCTCACCTTGAANAGGCCACTTCATGTACTAGGGTCCAATTATCAGGCATAATTAACCCCAAGCATAAGGCACTCCAAGATTTTCCCACATATAATAGGAATATTGCTGGCACAGAATCACACAATCCTTTAGGTTTGTAACTGCCAATCTCCAGCTGCATCTCCTGCCAGGGCATAGGTGGTTCCACATAAATATTAGAAGGAACTTCTTCACAGTGAAGGTGATGGAGCAGGAACAGGCTGATGACTTTTCGAGGTCCCTTCCAATCCCTAATGTTTCTACGAGTGTACGATTCTATGATCCCACCACTGTCCCAGCAGAGTCTGCTATACCTGCACTCCCCTCTCACTTTACAGCTTCTGCTGCCTTAGTCCATCCCCTTTTCTCTCCCTGGAAATGCTGAGGAAGGGAGACTGATCATCTCGATTCATTTAGGCTGCTTGCTATGGTTCCATGCCTAGCTTTGCCAGTGATCAGATGTCTCAGCCACATTCTGAGACAAATTATTTTTCACATAGCATCCTAAGATCTAATTGATTCCTCAGGGAAATTCTTGCAGGCTTCCCTAAAGAGATACAAGAAGAAAGCCATTAGTACTGTGCAGCAAGCATCCCTGGTCCTATAACACCCAGGACTAACCTAATTAAATTTCAACACTACTACTGGGTTTTATTGCAAGGATAAACACTGGGGGGGAAGTCCCGAGCAATAATTCTGCTTCAGTAGCATAAACCACTGTTCCTTGTCCTTTATGCATAAGGCCACTTCATGTACTAGAGTCCAATCATCAGGCATAATTAACCACAGGCATAAGGCACTCCAAGATTTCCCCATATATAACAGCAACATTGCCGGCACAGGACCACACAATCATTTAGGTTTGAAAATACCTTTAGGATCATCAAATCCAGCCACTAACCCAGCTGTCCCAAGCTCACTGCTAAACCACATCTCTAAGCTCCATATGTACATCATATGTCCAGGGATGAAGACTCATCCACCTCCCTGGGCAGCCTGTTCCATGGCCTGATGACCCTTTCACAAACAAGCCAATATAAAATGAAACCACAGGCAATCTGAACTTCAGTAGCAACCCTCACTCTCAGAATCTCAGTAACATCTCTGCCACTTCTCCCACCAGCCCCTGGTCATCAGGCTTTCCTGTTAGACCTGCTGTGAAATTCAGCTTGTAGTGATGAACAGAAAAGTAGGAGCACTTGAGGCTATCAAAACCCAAGCATGTTGGTGCAGACCTGCACTGCTGCACTGTGTAAGAACTCCCCCTCCCTCAAACTTGTGGGATTTTTTCACTGTGATTAAGAGAGGAGCAAAAATAAAACCTGTGCTTTCAGAATGATTAAAGGTAATGAGTCAGCTGTGAGTCATGAAAGGAGAGAAGGCAGAGGGCTCTTAGAGCAGAAATCACAAAAGGTAATACTTGAACTGAAGGAGTAAGGCCGTATCTTTATCTTCAAGTAACAGACTTATGCCCCCAACGCAGCCAGACACAAGCAAAAGCCCAGTTAGAACTAAATCTCTCTGCTGTACTAAGGGACAAGAAATGTTTTTACAACTACAGCAACAGCAGAGAGAGAGAGGGAGAACCTCCACCCCTTACTGGATATGGAGTGGAACACTGTCGTCAAGGATGAGGACAAGCCTGAGGTACTTCACGCCTCCCTTGCCTCAGCCTGTAATGACAAGTCCATCTACCCTCACGGTATTCAGCCTCCTCGGCTGGAAGGCAGGGACTGAGAGAGCCCATAATCCAAGAGGAAGCTGCTAATGACCTGGAGGTCCTGGTGGACAGCAGGATGACCATGATCCAGCAATGTGCTCTTGTGGCCAAGAGGGCCAACAGCACCCAGGGGTGGATGAGAAGGGGTTGACTGGCAGATCGGGAGGGGTTCTTCTCCTCCTCTTCTCTGCCCTAGTGAGACCACATCTGGAGTATTGTGTCCAGCTCTGGGCCCCTCAGTTCAAGAAGGACATGGAACTGCTGGAGAAAGTCCAGTGCAGAGCCACAAAGATAATGAACTGAGTAGAACACATCCCTTATGAGGGAAGGCTGAGGGAGCTGGGTCTCTTTAGCATTGAGGACACTGAGGGGTGACCTCATTAATGTCGCAAACACGTGAAGGGCGGGTGTCAGGAGGATGGAGCCAGGCTCTGCTCAGTGTCATCTAGTGATAGAACAGGGGCAATGGATGTCAGCTGGAACACAGTGAGGGTGACGGGGCACTGGAACAGGCTGCCCATGGGGGTTGTGGAGCATCCATCTTTGGAGATGTTTAAAACCCACCTGGATGTGTTCTGTGTGACTTGGTCTAGGTGATCCTGCTGTGGCAGGGGGATTGGACTAGATGATCTTTCGGGGTCCCTTCCAATCCCTGATGTTCTCTGATTCTGTGACTTGTTAAGTCATCTGGACACTCTGTGGTCTATGGGGCCAGACAGGATCCATCTCAGAGTGCTGAGGGAACTGGCAAATAAGCTTGCCAAGCACTCTCCATCAGTTAATGCTTGTGGATAACAGCAGAGTTGCCAGATGACTGGAGGCTTGCTAATGTGGCACCCACTCACAAAAAGGGAAGGAAGGAAAGATAACAAGGGAACTACAGCCTGATGGGGGAAGACTATGGAATAATTCACTGTGAACACAGCAAGTGCAGGACAGCCAGGGGATCCGACCAGGTCCAGACAGTAGAGTTTCTGAAGGTAGGTCTTACTTGACCAACCTGATCTCCTTCTATGACCAGGTGACCCACCTAGTGGACAAAGAGAAGGTTATGGGTGTTGTTCAGCAAAGCATTTGACACACAGTACTCTTGTAAAGAAGCTGGTGGCTCATTGTGGACCTTTGCTAGGTAAAAAACTGTCTGCACAGCTGAACCCAGAGCTGTGTTGAATAGAGTTAAATGGAGCTGTCAGCTCATTACAAGTGGTGTTCTGCCGTTACAAGGGTGTTCCCCAGGGCTCAGTATTTGGGCCAATCATCTCATTCAAGGTCTTTATCAATGACCTGGATGAAGGGATTGAGTGCACCCCTAGCAAGTTTGCAGATGACACCAAATTGGGTAGGTGTGTCAGTCTGCCTGAGGGTAGGAAAGCTCTTCAGAGGGACCTGGGCAGGATAGATTGACTGGTGAAGGTCAGTTGTATAAGATTTACCAACACCAAGTGCTGGGTCCTACTTCAGTCACAATATCATTCAGTGCTACAGGCTTGGGGAAGAGTGGCTGAAGAACTGCTCAGTGGAAAGGGAATCACAGATTCAAAGGATCATTATGGCTGGAAAGGACCTCCAGGACCATCAAGTCCAGCCCTCATCCCAACATCTCCCTAACTCATAGACCATGGTTTCAAGTGCTCTAGCTACTAATTTTTTAAATACTTCCAGGTGCGGTGACTCCATCACCTCCCTGGGCAGCCTGTTCCAATGCCCAGCCACTCTCTCAGTAAAGAATTTCTTCCTAATATCCAATCTAAGCTCCTCTGACGCAACTTGAGGCCATTTCCTCTCATCCTATCATTAGTAATGTGAGAGAAGAGACCAGCACCAGCTAAGGACCTGAGGGTGCTGATTGACAGCCAGCTGAGCATGAGCCAGCAGTGTGCCCTGGCGGCCAAAAAGACCAGTGACATCCTGGCCTGCATCAGAAAGTGTAGCAAGCAAGCAATCATTCCCCTGTACTTGGCTCCAGTGAGGTCTCACATTGGATACTGCATTCAGTTTTGGGCATCTCAATACAAGAAGGTCATTGAGGTACTGGAGTGGGTCCAAAGAAAGGCAACAAGGCTAGCGAAGGGCCTTATGAGGAGTGGCCAAGGGAACTAGGGTCTGGAGAAAAGCAGTCTGAGGGGAGACCTTTTTGATCTTTACAGCTACAGGAAAGGAGGCTGACAAGTGGTGGGGCTCTTCTCCCAAGTCACTAGAACAGAACAAGAGCAAATGGCCTCATGTTGTGCCAAGGAAGTTTTAACTTGGATATAAGGAAAAATTTCTTCACTTCAAAGAGTGGTCAGGGACTGGAACAGGCTGCTCAGGCAAGTGGTGCTGTCAAGATCCCTGGAAGATGTTAAAAAAACCAGTAGATGTGGCACTTGGAAACAGGGTTCAGTGGGCACGAAGGCTTTGGGTTAATGGGTTAATGGCTGGACTTTGGAGGTCTCTTCCAACCTTGATGGTTCTGTGATTTTACAATTATGATTCTAAGCAATAGACACAACCACAGTAAGTTAATTATTTGATCTCAAATTGTAGTTGCATTGTCTTACAGTATGTTCTTTCCTGGCAAACACTTTCATAATTGTAATTTTTGTGCTGGTGAGTACTGACACGCAGGGTTTGCGGACAAACCTAAGAGCACAATCACCACAAGATCCGTAACGTTGAAAATGTTCCATGATTTTCTGTACTCACTTGATCTCTTTTTAATCAAACACTATTACTACAGGGCTATCTGCCTCTGCCAGACTGAAATCAGCAGGTTAGAAAATGGTGCATAAAAGCTGTAGCACTACATTCTGAGTCAGAGCGAGACAGTGGCAGATAAAGCACAGACCTGAAGGGACAGAAGTAACTAGGTGGACTTTATAGCAATGAAATGAAAGAGGGAGTAGAATGGGAACAGAAAATTAGAGGACATTAGCAGATGCACATCAAATAAATATATAGAACATTAACGATGTACGAACTGTGTGTGTTCTGAATATAGAAGAGCCTGCTGACTGGTAAGACCAGTGAAAGAAAGAAGCAGTCACATGTAGGTAAGTACATTTGCCTCCTATGTATTAAAATAAAATAACTTATGTGTGGATATGAAATATGCCATTGTGTACTTCCACACATCACAAACCTAAAGCAAGGCAGGACAGGACTTTTTGCAAAGATAAATAAACATGAGAGAGACAGACAGATTGAAAAATGGGAAGGGATAATAAAGGAGAAAGCATACAAGTATAGCGAGGGGCACTAGGGAGAGGATTCATTTTGTATTGCTTTTCTTTGCCAAACTATAAACACAAGGACACTCAGCAGTTCTTTCTTACTCAGTGTTTCCACATTTTTCTGCTGTTTTCCATAGGTGGGGCACAAATGACAAAGGATCAAGACAAGTTTTCCGTTGGCCCTGATACTAGTGTGGAAGTGCTTCTCCAGTATGTGAGATACCTGATTTTTGCTTTACCTCGTGGTTCGTATCTGAGTTTCAAACCTGACCTTTTTTAACTTGTTTGCTCTACATAAACACAAAACCTTCTTTACTTGCACACTGCAGCTCTTAGTTGCTTTGACCAGACTTGCGGGGAACGACAGGTGGCTGAGGTCTGTGTCTGCTGAGAGCCACTGAGGGGACTGCACCTTCAGAGAACGAGCTCTATGGCCCACTGTGTTTTAATTCCAAACTAAACACCAGGGAACCATGAAATGCACCAGCATTCTGCCTCATGGCCATTGTACATGCCTTGCTGGTATGCTGGAACCAAAGGCTTTGTGGAAAGAGAACGAACCAAGAATAGTTTATTCCCATTCAACGTTCGGCATCCCGAGAGTTCAACAATCACGAGCCAAGCCTCATGTAATCACTAGGGCACTCTAAAAGCAAAAACATTTCAAAAATTGCCTATTAAAATGTTCTTGTTTGCCTCTTAAGACTTTAAATCTTCCACAGCTTTTGTTTTCAGCAGCCAGAAACATTTGTTACAGAAAATAAATAAGTACAAAAAAAATTTCACAGGATTCCAGGGGTTTTAAGAAAAACTTCCACTGTGGACAACACTGTTTGCACAGAGTTAGAAAATCTGGCCTTGCCTTGAGCACTCTCTGAGAGTTACTGCTTGCATCCGTGAACTCCACCCCCGAGCCATAGGTCCATTAATCACAAAGAGAAAGAGGAGAAGTTCAAACAGCTCTTACCTTCAGTGCCATTCAGCTTAGCAGTGTCTAATCACTCATCAAATCCTGAAGGCTCAAAGAAATTGATCTGTAAAAAAGGAAGATCTAAAAAACCTGATCAGCTACCTCCTTTTAGATCATGGTTCAGGTAACGGTGTCCTGAAGACAGGAAAGATGAGGGATGGGGCTCCAAGTCCTTTGTATCTGCTGTGCACAGCTCACAGCTTTAACTGTCATTACTGACCTGTCAGAGGGCTCTGATTTGAATATAACACAAAGAACACCAATAGTCACTCAGAAATACCTGTGCAACTGCGTGACTTCTAACTAATGCAGCACAGCTTGATCTGCAGTAAGTGCTGCACCACTCGTGTTTCCATGCAGGCACTGCTCTGCCCTGATCCTGCAGTCAGCAGCAAGTTTTCCATGTCTGCAGTGGCACAGGGTCAGGTCTCAAGTGAACAGCTGCGTATTTCTGGGTTTTTGGGAACTGTGTACCTGGCCAGGGGAAGCTCTTCTGTGGGAATGCGACAGCAGCTCAGAGCAGGAGAAGTCCCTTCTTTCAACATTTGCTGCAAATCGTTCTGTGTGCCCTGGGAAGCGCGAGGGCAAGAAAAGCCAAAAGCACTGCAAACATTACAAATGTTGTTTAGGAAGTTTCTCACTTGGAGACATGCAAAGCTGGAGCTCTTCGCCCGCTTAGTTCTGCTTCCAGAGCCGCGAAACTGTGGCTCTCCAGAAGAACAGTATTTGTACAAAACTGGAATAGTTTAGAATTGTAAAGTACCGTGGCAAGGAAGCGGACAGGGTTACAGCTCTCTGCGACACAGGTAATGGGAGCACGACGCAGTCCGGCACGTTTCTGTGAGTTTCTCCTTGGAAATTTTTCTTCTCTGGGAAAAACAAACCTCAGCCTCCAGTGTGTAACCAAAGAAATCGCTTGCAAGTACCCAGTGGCTGTCACTCAGCAGTGCAAGAGTCTCAGAGACCCATCATGAGTCTGTTCAAGCCTTCAGCCAGAGAAGGCATCTCAGACTGCGTTGGTCAGTGTCCAAAGGGAAGGAAGGACACTGGTCCTTTCCTGCACCAGCCTTTCAAACAACCTACTTGCAACGGCAAGTCCTTGGAAGTATGAAACTGAGATTGGAAAATGCTTGGAAAAGAGGAAATTTATTTGGTCCCTGCTTTAATGCCGAGATTGCTTTAATCAGCCCCTTTTAATAAAGGATGCAGTTCTGTTAGACAGCTGTTCCCAGAGGTAGACCTCCTCCCTCCACATACTCAAAGTGAGGCTGCCAAATTGAAACTGAGGAATGTTTCATTTCCAGATTCCCATCAAGCTGAGAAATCAGACACTTTTCAGGCAGGAAAGTAAGGTTTCTGTGGAGTTCAGGATATGTGAGCGAGTAAGCAGCAGCAGAGGTATGTTTGGATTACGCTGTGTGCCTGGTTTTTGCTTATCTCATTTATTAGATCTCATATGAGGACCACTGTTTCCTTTCAGATAAGATCCTAAAGTACTTTGTATTTTATATTTGTCACTAGTTTCTGTTTATTTATAGGCTACTACCTACCAGAGTGAGGTCTACGTAGAATATTTGCACCTTAGCCTAAATTCACACTTGAAACAACATTCCTTTCATCACTTCCTGTAAAAAAATGACACTCATTAGGATATTTTCAGAATAAAATTCTGATTTTCATTATTTTCCTTCTAACATTGAAGATTTTTGAACACAGAGTATGCTAAATTTCTGTACTGACTCCTGTCTCTGTAGCATTTTTGGGATAAGGAAACTGACTTCCAGTATGAATCTTTGTTATGTTACTTAGTCATTCTGTTAAACTGACCTAAAAGAATTACCCTGTGAAGTTGATGTCACTATTGCAGACCTGGATAATATAGGTCCACTAACACAAGATGTTTTAAATTGTATTGTACTTCTGGAATCAAGTTCTCTCGTTTTTTTAACATATCCTACAGCAGCTCTGCAAGGAAAAGATCCAAGATTAAACACTTTGATAACAGTGAAAGCTTTGCTCAGTACTGCTAGTACCAGAGGAAGCTCCTGGCTGTCACATCAGTGAGTTAGTCACATATTTCCACTCTTGAACACGGATATATAAGTGTATTTACCCACTTCTAAAAAGACATTGGAACCATACTTGGTTATGAATAAAAGTTTGAATTAAACTTCTCAACAGATTTTTTATAGGCTGCTCATGGGCCAGATTTTGTCTTCTTATTATGTAAAGCAAAAAGGATCCACAAATACTTCCTCCATTTAAGCCCATCTTTGGTCTAGGAAGGTACTATTCTTACTTTGCATCCAGGTATTAGTCCCTCTAATCAAAATAATGGTCGCTTTCACAGTTAAATATTCAATGTGCTTGAGCATAATTCAAGGTGTTAGGAACAAGGCATTGGAGACACCAACGTAGTACCATAAAATTAGGTTTTAAAGTAAAGATTTACATAAAATTAAGCTCATACTATGGCTAAACATTGGATCAATTTGTTTGTGCAACATTATTGTATTTCTGACAATTTATTGGAAGCATCCAGGTGTGTAGACAGTAGCATCTGTCACAGCTAGAGACTGAAAATAGGGGTGAATTCAAAGTACTTTCTTTAAATTTGAGAGTCTGTTAGCATGTCTGTAACATCTTAAAGAAAAATGAAATGGAAAAAAAGCACAAACTTTAACACATTTTTTAATCCTGGTCTTACTGCTAGTCTGAAGCACACAAGACAGCCTACACTTTGTAGCTACTTGACTTTAAGCACTTCTAAAAGACTTGGAGCCAAATTAAAGCTGGAAGAGCGTGAGGAAAGAAAAACAATCCAGCTCCAGTAATTTTGCCAGTCCTGCTGTTTGGAGACTTCCTCTACCATTTGTATTTAATTTTCCTATCTTAGTACAAACCATTTTTCCAACAGCTCCTGAAGGACAAGATGTGCATCTCCCCTGAGATCACCCCAACAGGAAATTACCAGAAATTAAAGGCCTAGCCTTGAAAATATTTTGTCATGTGAGTAATGTTAGTCAATGGAATACCCATGTGTAAGTGCTGGCTGCATCAGCATCTGCAGTTGGCAACGGCAGGTGTCCTCCTTAAGTAATCCAGCCTAAACGGCAAGACTGCATCACACAACAGCTACCTCAACCAGTTCCACTGAGAACGTTTCAACTTGTGCTACTTCGAGTTGTTTTCTTGTGCTGTATTTACTCATTTCCTTGTCTTGACTACTCATCCTCATGTAGCTGTGCGTTACGAACATTGAATTGGGCATGATGTTGAGATTCTAGTGGTGTTGTAGAAAAGCTGATATTCACGCGTGTTTACAGTCAGCCTCAACAGGAAAACAGCCACTTTATACCAGGTCACAACATGATTTTAATTCTTCCTTTTGTGAGAAATACTTTTCACAGAAAATTCCTAACAAAATCAATGCACAATGTTACCATTTGCTGTCATTACTATTTTTACATGGTTTCTAAGACTTTATGATCTTTTGAATGTTGTGATTTATGTTGTGAATATTTACGTGTTTATTAGTATTATTATTTATGTGGTTTTTATTAGTAGTATTATTTATGTGTTTTATTTCAATTGGAGGGCAATTATTATTTTTTAAATCAAATTGAAGTGCATGCATATCCTCGTGAATCTTGCAAACCTTCACACGAAATCACAAACCAGAACTATCACAAGTGAGATGATTCCAGTTCAGTACGAATCACGATTGAGTCCTTCCAAGGAAGTTAGAAGGTTTCCTTCGTTAAAGTGATGTTGCATCTGCATTCAGTGATGTTTATCTTTGGATGAACCGATCGTCTTCATAATGTGGAATCCCCAGAACGCAGCGCAGAGGGAAAACAAGACCTATGACACAGAATTGATGAGAAAAAACATAGAAAAGTTTCTAAATTGTATTTGTCTGCAAATATAATGAATGCACAGAAGCAGAGAGCTCTTCAGCAGAAAATTACACAGGAATCCTGGGTCTACTGACAAATTCATCGTGGTGTACCTCCCTGTTTGAACTTGTTCTTTCTGAGTGGCACCAAAACAAGGTAACTAGCAAGGCCTCCATGATTTTCCCTACTTTGTAGTTTGGTTTTGTGGTCCTGACTCATACACAGCAAGACAGAACAATAACAGTACCAGCTGTGACAGAAGGTAGGTACAAACATATTAACTGGTTTTTTGATGAATTGCCAGCAGAACGCTGACATTGAAGGCTTCATGGTAGGGTACAAACAGCCAAAGTAAACTGAAATAGAATATATGGCAAAAGAAGTGTTCTAGCTGCGGGACAACAGATTGGTGTTTATTCTCCAAACTGCTATTTATGATGAGATATAAATAGGATTTGAAACAAAGACGTAATACTCTTGTTTGTCCTTGGCTCTGTGCGGTGTTATTTGTTGTAGTCAGTGAATTGTGATGGGAGACGAAAAAATATTTTAGTTAATTTATTTGCTGAAAATGCTTTGGGATGAGTAGAAATACTTGCAGGGTAAACTCAAATTCAGCTTTGCCCAGGAAATATGAAAGACTAGGATAGAAAGGGTGACTGTGAACAATATTTTTTTTTAATTTTCTGAAAGAGACCTTTTACTTTAACATAGAAACATTTCCCTATCTTGAAATATTGCAAAATTAAGGCAACTGTTACAAGTTACATAATGAAATTTTACAAATTAAATTTTAAACTATGAGTTAAACAAAACATTCCATTTATAGTGATAATTTGTTCAGGTAATTTGTTTTCCTGAAGTGACAGACAAAATTGAAAAGGAATTTTGGGGGTAAGTCAGAGCAATTTCTTTTGTCATGTTAATCTGCAATGAAAAGGTATCAAATATTAGAGATCTGATTTTAACAGTAACATCAATTAACATTCAACATTTAACCATGAAAGGCTCAAAAATCTGCTTTTGTCCTTATCTATATAGTCACCCACGAAACTGTGGGATCTGAACATCAAATATAAATAATGAATGACCGCAGTTCTTCTCACAACCTGTCTGGGACAGGTACAGGCTTTATGTAATCTGTCCCGTGGTTAGTACCATGAGACAGGAAAAAACCCTAATGTATTAGTAAGTAGAATTCCAAAAAGTAAACCAAAATACAATACCCATTCAACCTCTATCAAGACAAATTCCCTTCAACTGTTTGTGGGGGGGTTGGATTAGAAGATCTTCAGAAGACCCTTCCAACTCTACCATTCTGTGATTTTCATTAAAACGGGCAGGTTATCCGCTGTATTTAAAACTCCTGATGCCACTGTTGGAACCATATTTCTTCTCCCATTTGTATGACAGACTCAGAAGATTCTCACCAAAAGACTTACAGGAGTTTCAGACCATTAGGTATGAAACATTTAACTTCTGTTTTTCCCTTGCATTACCACAAACAGCTTGTAAAACTCCATACTGCTATTTTATAGCTCTGGAATAGAAAGACTTCTAAAGTAGAGCTGCAGGCACATGCTCCCTGTGTTTTGTGAGATGTGTTATTTCTCTGCTAGGGTGCTTCACAGAAGAAAAGCAACTACCAACAACTACCTGTATTTCTGATTTGGCTGTTATGTAATTGGGTTGAGTGTGAGCCACGACGTACATGAAATGACTCGCAGATAACATGCTCTTACTGCAGACAAAATTGTAGCCATGCTACCTCCAGAAACAGATCTTCTCCACTTGTCACACTTATTACTTCTCCACACATTACTGAGCTTGTTTCATTCCTCACCTCGGAATTCCTCGCTCCTTTTTCTGGAAGATGTATTACACATAGAAGTATTTCATTTTCAGAAGCAGCACGTTTAAGCACATTTAATGACTAAGGTGCAGGGCATCTGTAGGAGCTTAATGACTGCTGGGAGACGATGATCACCTGAAGAAGCACAGCCATGGGCCATTAAGCCCCAGGAAATGTCCTCAGCTAAAGATGGTTATTGCTATTAGAGCCCAAAAATGAAAACATCTCCGGTGAATTTTTCTTTTGAAAACTGAGTCATGCGACTTCTTTACTCTTAATTGAAGTCTCCATTGTGAATACTGGACACGCAGTCGGTGCCTGTGGGGGTGCACTGCAAATTGCAGTTGTTATATTCCGCATGAAAAAGCACTTACTGCACATGGTGCATCTGCAGAACGAGTTTGGCTTCATGAATCTATAAAAGTATTGATTCACTGCCTATCAGTCAGGACTGCCAGTACTCCGTGGATATTATGCAGTCATGAAACAACAATGCTGCAAGGCTGTGGGACTTGGGATTTAAGAAAACCCCAAACATCAGGGAAAAATTTAAGGGGCCACATCCTCCCTTGCATGACAGCAGTTCTGGCTGGCCCTACTGCTGTAATGCTGACATACCCCGAGCAGAGCAAGCTGTGTTGGGGCGACCAAGCAGAAACTTGCTGTGTAGGTTGGGCTTCACTTTCTTTTGATTGCTGCTACATATTTGGAAGGCCTGACTAACTGGAAGGAATGGTGCAAGCAGGTGATGTCCAAGCAGTGGAAAGCTGAGATGATAGTGTCAGAATTCTGAGCAGATAATACTGTGGGCACCAGGAAGCAGCAGCAGAGCATTCTACCAGGCAACCTGAGCTAGTCTTTTCCTAATGTCCTGGGCAATCCATATTTCCTGAGCCCTAGGTATGAGCAGATAGTTTGCATTTCATGCTGAAATCTTCTGCACCTAACAGGTTCGGGTTTGGCTTTGTTTCTTTCCTTCACAGTTTCTAAATGGTTATCCCAAATAATCTCCTTTCTTACTGTATTGTTCAAACCAATTAGTATTTGCCCCTCAATAAAAACTTTAACATATCTGTTTCCTAATTCATCCAGTTTTGAAAAAAAGGATAGAATGAAATATTATACTATTTTCTTTTTTTTTATACTGAGAAAAGTTACCTCACAAACAATATTAAATAAGGACAATAGTTTCATGTCTATCTTTCAATGAAAAATTACTGTAGAGAGTGATTATATAGGGAACAGGTAGGACTAAGAGCAGAATCCAGCAAAGTGTGAACGCAACCTTTTTGCCACCTTAATGTAAGCACTTGTCACATTTACCTGTTCAAGGAACTACTGATTAATTATAGACAGTCCTTTAGACTGTTGGACAGTTCTTTTCCAAATATTTACAATGCATCCTTTCATAAATTCTTTCTATTTCCATACAGCCCATTTCTCTCTCTGAATAAGCCTACAGAAATGTAAATAACATTTCTCACAAGAACAAAGACAGCTGAACTAATGGATTTGCTGCAGGACTGAGTCTGCTTTTCCCAGGATATCCAGGCTGGAGTGATCAAAGTTTATTAAAGTACTTCAAAATCATTAGCTCAATTCATGCACCCACTTCTGCATGATCAGCTTTGCTGCTGATCACTGATGTTGTTTTCTGCCATTTTCTCTTCTGTAATGACTTCGCATATCTGAGCTGACTAGACCTAGTGTGTTTCCTGTTTCAGAACTCATCTGGATAGAATTGGAAGGCTTTAGTCGTTTGGCTAGAAGTGTAGAAAAACCAGAGCTGTCTTTGGACTTTTAAGGAGGGGAACAGGGTTCCCACCACCTCACACCCTTTCCAACCTGAAGCAGTCAGTGATTGTCTGACATGTCTCAGATTCTGCCCAGACATGTTCCCTCCAAATTTTGCTGCAAAGACAAGTCTCCAGCTGTGCAAGAAATTGTCTGTACGTGGAGTGCAACACCATAGGAATGGATGTGTTCATAATGCTGAATCCTCTGAACAGCTCTGTGCCCCGTAGCGTATTTCTTGCTCTGAAGAGAATTCAGGACGGTCACCATATCCACATCATAAATTGGACCTGGCACTTCCAAATATGATGAACAGTGAGCCTTCTCAATGTGGTGATAAGAACTGCTTAACTGACACTGCGAATCAAACATGATTAAGGTTCTTTTTATCTACTTTATTTACAAATCTGGATATGGTTTTTTCAAAGGCAGCAGAAATATCTTCACACTGTCAATATGCTGTGGTTTGAACTTGGGTGGGTTTCTTCACCTGAGGGATTAGGGATTTGCTATGGCAACTTGTGATAACGAGCTTGGAATTCCAAACTTCCCCTTAGCTTCAGCTTGGCCAACAGACAACTCTACGAAAACAATACAACTGGTTTGAAGCTTCTTGCTCCTGTTTCCTTCTTGCTGAGAGTCTTGTTGTCTGGTCTTTGTTTGGAAAGGAGTACACGTCACTGGGCTGAACACCCAGACGTCTTGCCGTTAGAATACGGTGAACAGAGAGAGTGGGAGTTTTGGAATCTCAGAGATCAGTGCAGGACAAGTTTCACCTGCCATCCCTTGTTTGCTGAATCAGAGCTTTCCTTTGTTCAGCAGCAATTAGCGTGCTCAAAACGGAAGACTGTCTCGGAGGCACGTGGAACAGGGAAATGACCCTTAAAGAACCTGTTGGCACTCAGGGATCTATGGACTGACTGAAAAGATACCACATTCCCACAAGGAAAAGAACTACTTGAGGTTTCTTCATCCTCAGGGGGTGGAGGTAGCAGATCAGCCCAGTTATGTAAAAACACATGATTCATGTATGTCTTTGTATTGGGGGTTTTATATTGTGTAAATCACAGGATCACAGAATCATCATGGCTGGAAAGGACCTCCAGGGTCATCGAGTCCAACCTGTTCCCCAGTATCTAAATGTGTCCTATTGCTTTTCCTCAAATCCACCTAGTAATTCTTTTTGCCTGTGACTTCTGTAAGTCGTTTTGAACCCTTCTTGTTCTGCTTTTTGTTTCAGGCTATTATAATATTAACTAAATTAATTGGTTAGCCTCATCTCAGACCTGATCAACTGATTAACTGATAACACAATATTAAAAATAGAGTCATTTTTAGACTCGGTATCTTCTCTAGAAAAAAGATAATGAACTGATATAACAAGTTAATAAAAAAGCATTAATACTAGCAACAAAATGGTTGAATCAAGTCCAGATTTCACAAGCACCTATCTTTGGATAGGTGCCGCTTTCATTAATACCACCAGTGTTTTCCCACCCCTCTAGACAGGACTGCTTCAGGTGCTGAATGACACAGAGGAGTCTCTGAAGTGAGGACATAGGTTCTGGAAAGCAGGATTTGAGTAATAAACACATGGATATTCACTCTTAGCACAATTTTTGGAGCTGAGCAGCCTAAGGGCAGTCGAGAGATGCCATGGCATTAAAAGCTGATCCAGAAACCACTGATCTTGTACAGCGCAGGTGTCAAGAAGACTGCACTAGTGAAAAAGTTACCAGACCAATGCTTGGAAGGAAGAAACAAGAAGGTTCCTTTCCTTTCTGATTGCTTTCCATATACCAGGGAATCCCACAACATGACACAGAATGTGCAGTATTCTCTGACATACAGACAAGAAAGTGGGAAGCAGGATTTTTGGTTTTGTTCTTATGAAGGAGAAAAGGAACAACTACAATAGTAGTGGTTTCACAGCATTTGTCCAAGATTTCTGTAAATCCTGGGAAGTCTCCACAATGGTTCATTACCCACCCTGAGACAACTGGTGCAGCATGTGCAGATTCAGCATGTCTCTGACCCAGAAGGTGTGTACTAAGAGATTGTTGGCACACGTGGGATTCAACCAAGTATCTTCAACCCCTACACAGCACATGGACAGCTCACTCGCTCACTCGCAGACTGGTTTCTTGCTATTATGAATTATATACCTCATTAGTTTTATACTTCATTATTAACAGATAATGAAAAAATAATAGTGAAGTGACACATACATCTTACTAGTCTGTATTAAACAATCCTTCTTTTATTAAAATGTGGTCTGAGTCTCTAAAGCTAGAGATTGCATGAAGACACAGGCTGCAAGAACCTCCATACCTTAAAGGGCTTATATCACCTATCCAGGAAAGACAAAGATCTGGAGAAATAATACATGTTCCTCAGTTACCTTCACAGCTGCACACATCTCCACTATGAAATCAAGTGCACCGCAGAGATGCCCGAGAGAGAAGGACACAAGCTGCTGAATCTCTCTCACCAAAGCACCAGGTTAATTCTGTCTTCCCTGGCTCTGCTCACAAACTACCAAGTCACATCCCTCATCCATCAGCTAAATACGTGGGGATCTTCACACAGGCAGAGCTATTGCAGTTATATTTAGAGCTGAAATGGCTTGTGTTCACCCAGCATTGCATCTTGCATCACATCCTTCACTCAGGAGAAAGCAGTCCACTGCTTCTCAAATCACTTAGGTAGGTACATGTCTCATATAGAAATGAACAGCTATAAAATTCCTTCTCTCCGGGGTCAGAGAATAACCCACAAACTGAGCACAAGGATTAGGAAGGTTTTACCTCATTCCCTAAAAGACACAAAAAAACCCACTGAAGTGGGAAGCTCTGCTGTCAGTCGGTGAATAGGAACCCCAAACATGCTAATGATTATTGAATCTTCACCTTGTGAGGAGCTAACGTAAGCTGCAGATAGTAACAAATTGTGGTCATTGAAACATAAACTCACTGCCCCTCTTCAGTATGAAATCTGTCTTAAAGTAATTTTATTGAAGCATTTGAGAGTAATTCCCACAGTGTCACCTATCTCCATTTCACAGTTTAGCACCTCATCAGCCCACAAAATTATATTCTGCCCAACCCCTGGGGTTGGAGAAAGAGGTAAAATAAAACGCTTCTGGAAACTGGAACTAGAAATATTGAACTTTCTTAAATACTTTATTAAGTAGGAAAAAAACCCAAAACAAAATCCAAAGAGAAAAGGCAAAGGAAAAGGCGAAAAGGGAACAAAGAAAAAGTGTTCTTCCTCAATTCAAGTCCACCCCTCCCCGCACCCAGACCTGGTAACCCCTAGTGCCGATGAAATGCTAAAAGCCGTGGATGAAGTGGGAACAAAAAAGGAAAGACTGGGAAACTCCTAGGCAATACTTAAATATTTAATTTAAGCATTTTCCTATCCTACGGTCTGAAACTGTGGGCAAGGATGATTATAAGAGAAGATAAGGAGGAAGGGGAAAGGAGGGCGTGAGGGTGGGTTGGTGTGGTGTTAAGCCACAGAGGGACAGACAAGCTGCACTGTGCTATGGCCAAAACTAAACTGAAACCAGACTCCCAAGACACACAAACAGGGAGGGGGTAACAAGAAGTGGGGAAAAGGAATACCCTGACCCCAAAATTTGTCTGGTCTACTACACCTGCTTAACCTGTCCCCTGCGGCAGCCACCTCTCCCCTTCACTTTCACACCACACCAACCACCACTCCCCCACTGCTGCACTCACCCCACTGCGGGGAGGGAGAAGTAAACTCCTTAAATGTTGGAAGAGAGTTTGATGCAGGAATACCACGAGCAAAACTGATTCCACCGAATCCAAAACATTCATCTCTAAGTTCCTAGATTGTTGTAAAATGTTTAGCCATTTCAAGTTGTCCCCAAAATAAAACCCTCTCAAACAAACAAACAAACAAAAAACATTTAAACATTTAAAATAACTTTTGAACTGATTTCTAAATAGAAATTATTTAGTAAATTATTAGTAGTAAATACTTTCGGTATTAAATTAATTGCTAAATAGAATTTATGCAGTAAATTCAACTGAACTTAAAAATGTCATAAAACCTGCAAACAATATATACAGTTACATGTTCTAAAGCATAGTAATATTTTAGAATTTCTATTTAATGTTCTTTCATATTGTTTCAGTTTTATTTTTGACAACACAGTACTGAAAAACAAGTTCAAAGATCAACCGTTTTAAATGTCATGTTTTAATTTTAAATTGTTGTGGAATTTTTTAGACTCAATTTTCCCTCAAAATTGAGAAACAAAAGTCATGGAAACTTTCCTCAATGAACAATTCAAAATTGAACTTTCATAAAAGTTAAGATGACAAAATGCCCTCAATCTGTAAACATATGAGTTCAATCTGTTGCAGGCTAACAGGAGAAATGAGATTGAAAGAGCTATTAATTCTGCACTGCAGAAATGCAGACATATTTGAGATCGTCCTGTCTTAGCTTGGCTAAAGCTGTTGAGTTTATTTTCTTAAGCATTTAAATAGGAAATGTACCCATTGAGATGAAACATCTCATTTACTTCCATTTACTGCCTGTCAGCAGCTGTAGCGTAATTACACACACCCCACTGTATCCCGTATCGCTCAAACCAAGTTGGAGGGCAAGACAGACATCTGCAAAGCACTATTTCACTTTGTAAGATACTATTTAAATTGTAAAGAGTAGTTTACTCTTCCGTATTTGAGAATTGTGAAGCTCATTTTACTTCAACTGATAGTCTGTTACAGAGAAATTGTATTTAATCAAATTGAAGTTGTCTTAGGCTTAAAGGACTGGATGCTTTTAAAAGCAATACTCTTTGGAAGAAAGGCTGGATGTGTATATTTCTGGGATAAGAGTATGGTTATTCTTTTAAACTCATGGTCATACTACTACTTAATCCTGTGCTGAAGGAAGGTTTTACTTAAAAGATTTGGCAAAATCATTTGAGGTCACCCATACAGAGGGGACTTCTACTTTGTATCTGCATTGTGCCTTGAAAATACAGGAAAACTATTGCTACAGGAAAAGAACTANTTATTGAAGCATTTGAGAGTAATTCCCACAGTGTCACCTATCTCCATTTCACAGTTTAGCACCTCATCAGCCCACAAAATTATATTCTGCCCAACCCCTGGGGTTGGAGAAAGAGGTAAAATAAAACGCTTCTGGAAACTGGAACTAGAAATATTGAACTTTCTTAAATACTTTATTAAGTAGGAAAAAAACCCAAAACAAAATCCAAAGAGAAAAGGCAAAGGAAAAGGCGAAAAGGGAACAAAGAAAAAGTGTTCTTCCTCAATTCAAGTCCACCCCTCCCCGCACCCAGACCTGGTAACCCCTAGTGCCGATGAAATGCTAAAAGCCGTGGATGAAGTGGGAACAAAAAAGGAAAGACTGGGAAACTCCTAGGCAATACTTAAATATTTAATTTAAGCATTTTCCNTAGGCAATACTTAAATATTTAATTTAAGCATTTTCCTATCCTACGGTCTGAAACTGTGGGCAAGGATGATTATAAGAGAAGATAAGGAGGAAGGGGAAAGGAGGGCGTGAGGGTGGGTTGGTGTGGTGTTAAGCCACAGAGGGACAGACAAGCTGCACTGTGCTATGGCCAAAACTAAACTGAAACCAGACTCCCAAGACACACAAACAGGGAGGGGGTAACAAGAAGTGGGGAAAAGGAATACCCTGACCCCAAAATTTGTCTGGTCTACTACACCTGCTTAACCTGTCCCCTGCGGCAGCCACCTCTCCCCTTCACTTTCACACCACACCAACCACCACTCCCCCACTGCTGCACTCACCCCACTGCGGGGAGGGAGAAGTAAACTCCTTAAATGTTGGAAGAGAGTTTGATGCAGGAATACCACGAGCAAAACTGATTCCACCGAATCCAAAACATTCATCTCTAAGTTCCTAGATTGTTGTAAAATGTTTAGCCATTTCAAGTTGTCCCCAAAATAAAACCCTCTCAAACAAACAAACAAACAAAAAACATTTAAACATTTAAAATAACTTTTGAACTGATTTCTAAATAGAAATTATTTAGTAAATTATTAGTAGTAAATACTTTCGGTATTAAATTAATTGCTAAATAGAATTTATGCAGTAAATTCAACTGAACTTAAAAATGTCATAAAACCTGCAAACAATATATACAGTTACATGTTCTAAAGCATAGTAATATTTTAGAATTTCTATTTAATGTTCTTTCATATTGTTTCAGTTTTATTTTTGACAACACAGTACTGAAAAACAAGTTCAAAGATCAACCGTTTTAAATGTCATGTTTTAATTTTAAATTGTTGTGGAATTTTTTAGACTCAATTTTCCCTCAAAATTGAGAAACAAAAGTCATGGAAACTTTCCTCAATGAACAATTCAAAATTGAACTTTCATAAAAGTTAAGATGACAAAATGCCCTCAATCTGTAAACATATGAGTTCAATCTGTTGCAGGCTAACAGGAGAAATGAGATTGAAAGAGCTATTAATTCTGCACTGCAGAAATGCAGACATATTTGAGATCGTCCTGTCTTAGCTTGGCTAAAGCTGTTGAGTTTATTTTCTTAAGCATTTAAATAGGAAATGTACCCATTGAGATGAAACATCTCATTTACTTCCATTTACTGCCTGTCAGCAGCTGTAGCGTAATTACACACACCCCACTGTATCCCGTATCGCTCAAACCAAGTTGGAGGGCAAGACAGACATCTGCAAAGCACTATTTCACTTTGTAAGATACTATTTAAATTGTAAAGAGTAGTTTACTCTTCCGTATTTGAGAATTGTGAAGCTCATTTTACTTCAACTGATAGTCTGTTACAGAGAAATTGTATTTAATCAAATTGAAGTTGTCTTAGGCTTAAAGGACTGGATGCTTTTAAAAGCAATACTCTTTGGAAGAAAGGCTGGATGTGTATATTTCTGGGATAAGAGTATGGTTATTCTTTTAAACTCATGGTCATACTACTACTTAATCCTGTGCTGAAGGAAGGTTTTACTTAAAAGATTTGGCAAAATCATTTGAGGTCACCCATACAGAGGGGACTTCTACTTTGTATCTGCATTGTGCCTTGAAAATACAGGAAAACTATTGCTACAGGAAAAGAACTACTGTAGCTCAAACACGACAACCTCTTCAGTCCCTTCATTCTCATGCCAGTTAAACACAGCAGTGAGCTGACATTGCAAGAAAAACCTTAGGTAAGTCAGCGTCCAACCTCTCTGTCGCTAGCAGCCGTGAATTACTGCAAGCTTCTACACAGCTGGTTTATTTCAGAGCGTGGCTACTGCGGGTGAGCACCCTGCCAGGCTGGTGAACAGGACCAGGAGCGCTCTGTCAGCCTGAAGATCTTTGACAAAGGAGGCTTCAGAGTGGGAGATGTCCACTCTGTGATATACTAAATCTCCTCCTCAGAGAAAGCTGACTAGCTACGAGGTCTGAGATGGGTATTTTTCCAATATGCAGGGGAAGAAAAGAATTGAAAAATAACCCCAGCTTTTAACTGTAACCCACAGACATTAGATCACTGCCAGGAAAAACTCTGATGCAGACGCTGAAAAGAAATGATGGGAAAAAGCTGGCTACTGTGACTAATGGCAAATGTGAAGGAAGGGATTAAGAATGTGCAGAGAGGGATAAAACAATTGAGTGACAAGGAGAAGGGCTTTCCAGCACAGTGAGTAAACACCAGAAAAAACAGAGAGGAAGAGCGAGGCTAAAAGTCACTTGAGATGAAGAGTGCTCTCTAAGCCAACGTGTTGTAAGAAGCAATTAATCGTTTCATTTGTAGTTGGAAAATACAGAAGGCTGATCTCAACATAAAAACCCCAAATGAAACCAAATAACCAAACAAAACTTCAACAAAACAGAAAACCAACTCAGGTTCTAAATGAGTTAATATTCATTGAACCAAATAAAGTCTTGCCGTACAAGTTATGTGTCCAAGTTAAAGACAGACAGCACACACCCATCCTGCTGCCAACCCTCTTTTGAGTCCAAAGGCCATAAACCATGAATGTTTTTGAGTTCCAAGGAGAAGAAAAATGTCTTGAGATCAGTCCAGCCCTCTGTCCACCCCTTTACACAGAAAAGTAGATCTTCTGGCTACTGGTGTCTCCCGTCCTTGCCTGCTCTCAAGACACACTTCCTGTGCTCTGGCTTGTTTCTTCAGTTCTTGTTCAGGGAAACTCCCATTCCCAAAAGCCACTATCTTCTTATTTTATTGCAAACTCATTGTAATCAGCATTAGCCCTGGACATATTTGAGTGGGATAAATCATTTACATTCCTACTCATTGTATGAAGTCAAAGAAGCTGCAGTATTTAATTAGCTGGCAGGAAAAAATACTAGAAGCAATCCATGTCAGTTTCTAGTAGGAAAAATAGGGGAATATGGTCTAAAGGAAATTTTAGTACAGAGAAAAGGAAGAAACCTCAAAGAAGGAGGAATGAATTATGTCAGAAAATGAGAAGGGAATCAGACGTGTATATCATAACATTTCTAAAATATTTTTTAAAAATATGAAATGTCTTTTTTTCATAATTTTTATAAAAAATCTGGAGATACTGAAGAAAATATTTAATTTAATAGAAATGGAAAATAATAGACTTACAGAGAAAGAGAATATATAAACCTGCTGTTAGGAATAATAATCAGTCAGGAGAAACAGAAAAAGGTTGGAGATTTAGAGCAGTTCACAAACAAATTGTGTCTCAACCGTACAGTGCTGACCGTATCAATAAGACCGCAGCAATGCAGCACTTAATGTAGCCCACCCAGCCTCCTGCAAAGTGATAGAGTCTTCAAGGAAAATATAGATAAAAGAGATACAGTGGTAAACTAGACAACAATAAAGGATTAGAAAAGTTTACCAGTGGGAAAGCTTAAAACAGTTAATTCTGTATTTTTGGAAAAAAAAAACCACCAAAGAAAAAGACTCAATAAGCTTAATCTTCTGACATGTAAAAAAATAATATAAAAGGAAAAGAAGATTATACTTTAATGCTCAGGGTAATAAAAACAACAAGAAACAATTTTAACTAATACTTTAATTAGGTAATAGTTGGCTGTAGGAATAGTGTGCCATTGGAATCAGCTATGTAATGAAGTTGTGAAAGGTGTGTAAATGTGCCTGATCTTTGCTCAGTTCAGGCTCTCTAGGAGCCCAGAATTTCTATTTATTCACAATAAACACGAAAGAACTCTTCGTCTCTAACAAACATTTGCAAGATCTCCTTTGACAACAGTGGTTAATAAAGGTGAGATTACTACGCGTGTGGGACAGCTATCACTAAGCAACTATTTTTTTTCAATAACACCCCTCTTTCTTTGTCAGTTGGCTGTCACCTTAATACAAACATAAAAAGCAGGATCTTCTGCTCCTTTAATGCTTTTTCTATTCGGTTTATGGCACTGGACGGGTTGAACCTGCTTCCCATCAGAGTAGTCATAGGATTGTTATATTTAGACTTCAGCTTGCATTGGCTCTTCAGATGACAGCTGTAAAGACTGACAGCAGAAGTAGGAGCTGTCTCCTATTTTTACACTCATCATAGTCTCCACTAAAACCATGTGACTACAAGAGTTGCTTCTAAGACTGAGTATAACCAAAGAGTTTTGGTAAAAGCCTGAGATGCTCAAGTATTTAAACCACTTTCTTTGTCATAGATTGGGCAGCATATAGGGTGACAGTCTTTACATCTCCTTAGCTGCAAAAAATTGGTTCTTTTTCCCCAAAAAGAAGCTACTTTCCAATCCCTGTCTTACCAAAAACTGAGTTGCATTCATTACAGTAATGCTGACAAGAAAAAGACATATTGAGAAGGCACAGATTTATTCCTCTGATTTGTTCTCTAACAAACCTCATACCAATAATTTGAAGTCATCCTTTTTTTTTTAATCTCAGCCATAAACAGCATAGACATTCTTAAAAAACAGATAATTGCATCCCTTTCTTATATTGCTACAGACAGGAGCAATCTTAGCTCCATAAGTCATGACACTTACCACATAAAGAGCTAAAAAGTGTGATAATTTTTTTCCATCTCATGATTATGTCGGTTTAAAAAGAAAGTCACAAATCACTATATTAAGAACAATTCCAGAATGTTTTCCAGAATGTTGGAAAAAGTACTGATCTAGGCTTCAGTTTTATATAATTATATCTTACTCCTAGTCTAAGTTTTTGAGGTGGTTGTTTAAGGCCTTTTTGCTCCGCTATGTTGTCTCTCCGTTTAAAAAAATGTGGAGCTCTAAATACACTTGTCTTGAGAAGACTACTTGGTATGGTTGTATTTGTATGTCAAAGGGAAGACTGAAGTCTCAACAATTGTTAACCTCTCTCATGGTGTGCATTATTTATTATTTTATTAAAAAGGTCAGAGACCCACATGTGGTTTGCAGCCTGGGGACTTTCTCTCAATGTTCTGCCAGGGATGGGACTGCCCAGATGGTTTCTCTCATAAGTTTTAAGCCATAAACTACATCCTACTTGGCTTGGTGTGCCAAAACTGGACCCAAGGGTATTCAGAGACTTGGTTGATGGGAAAAAGCGAGTACTTCCTATGGAAGCCACAGCTGTTTTCCTGAGCGATAGCAAGCACAGATGATCAAATATTTCTCTACCTTGTGTTTCTGACTACCTGCTCTGGCAGCAGTGCCAAGAAAAGGGGAGGACAGAGGAAGGCATCCAGCTGCTTTCAGCAAGACTCAGCAGCACAGGTACTGATTGCCTAAACACTAAAAATGTTCAAAAAGGACTTTTTTCTATTTTTCAAACTAAAAAAAAAAAAATAAAGAGGTGAGAGCATGCACCTCCTCTTCCCATCTTGAGCAGAAATTTAGTATACAGGATAACGCCCTTTATTATGAAAGCAGAAATTATTTCAGGGAAGAAATGGGAGTGCATGCTACTGAAAAAATATCTCCCATAGAAGCAGGTGTGTATCTACATGTAAATATATGTATACAGAAATCCAAGTGCATATACTGGAAGTGGCGCTCAGACCACACGGAGCAGTGACAGAGCTGGTGTCCGGTCCCTGAATGCTGTTTATTAAGTTTTTGGCTGATTTGGAGGTCCCTTTAAACAGAGAATCTTGAGAGAGGTAAGAGGAAGATGCTGGGGGTCAGAATCTTTCATGGGAAAAGCCAAAAAACAATGTGGCGGGGATCCAGCCACGGGATCTTTAAACATGGCAAAACTGGAAGTGCCACTCAGACCACACAGAGCAGCAATAGAGCCAGCCTTCTTTAGCCACCAGGTGGCAAAAACATGAAAAAAATGCAAAAATTGTTTCAACCCGGCTGTAGAGGAAGACCAGGCTACAATCACCACTACACATGGATATTAGGTTGGACTGGATGATCTTTAAGGTCTTTTCCAACCTTATCATTACTGTGATACTGTGATACTGTGCTATGGGAACACAAACAGAGGACTCCCAGCAAGGTAAGACTGTGCAAGTGACAAGTTGCTGGGAATGCAACAGTCTCTCACTTTTCCCAGGCTGAGTACAGTGAGAGCAGGTAGATTATCTGCTTAACTAAGCGGCACAGCTGCAAGACAAGGTTGAAAAGCTACAAGCAGAAGTAGAAAGGCTTAGGAGCATTAGAAATGCTGAAATAGAGGTAGACTGGTGGAGCCAGGCTCTGCAGTCTGGACAAGGGCCAAATAAGAGCCAGAATCAAGGGCTCCAGAGAGGTGAGGAGTAAATTGTATTGTGTAGCCTAAGGGGGATGAAGAAAGATTTCAAGCCTTTAGGGTATTTGGTAAAACAGTCTGGGGCACAAATTATATTCTCTTCATTACTTCCATTTGGCTGAAGACATGGACTGGAATTCAGTCCATAAATGCCTGTCTACAAGACTGGTGCTTTGATAACGGCTGGTTTTATGAGGCACCAGACCTCACAAGTACACATGGGAGAAGTTTATCTCAGAAGGGAAAAAGAGTTCTGGAACACAAATTGGCAGGGCTAATTCATAAGACTTTAAACTAGATTCAAAGGAGAGTGGGATTGTTGCTGGGTGTGCACCAGTGGGACAAAGTTCTGGTCTTGATGAAAACCAGGTGGACTCCCACTGTCCTAGGGTGAAATCGGAGCCTCAGCTTGCTTCCTGAAATTCCTGTACACCAACGCACTCAGCATGGGGAATAAGAAGGAGTTGGAAATCTGTGTCCAGTCAGGTGATTATGATCTGGTGGCAATTACAGAGACCTGATGGGACACCTTGCATGACTGGAATGTGGTCATGGATGGCTATGTCCATTTTAGGAGGGACAGGTCAGTAAGGAGGGGTGGAGGAGTTGCTCTCTGCAGCTGGAATATATTGAGTTCTGTCCAGGAGCAGATGAAGAGAGAGTTGAGAGTTTGTGGGTGCAGATTAGGTGGAAGGCTGGCATGGGGGATACCGTTGTGGGTGTCTGTTACAGACCACCAGATCAGAATGAGGAAGTTGATGAGGTCTTCTACAGGCCGCTGACAGCAGCCTCACAGCTACAGGCCCTGGTTCTCATGGTGGAGGGCAATTTATCTAACCTGATATTTGGTGGAAGTTCTACTCAGCCAGCCACCCACAGTTCACAAGGTTCCTCCAGTGCATTGGTGACAATTTCCTGATGCAATTGGTGGAGGAGCCCACTAGGAGAGAAGTGCTGCTGGATCTTGCATTGCAGCACAGTCTGCAGTCATTGCACACATTGTCGTGTTGTTGCAGTTTGAGAACTGCCAGAATTTTCAGAGGTGCTTTAATGAGGAAGAAAAGTTGTGTTGTGTTCTGGGGGTCCTGTCCCCAGTTGTACAGGTCCCAGGACCCTTTCCCAGAAGAGTCTGTCCTGGGACCTGCCCCAGAAAAGGCTGGCTAGGAGCCTATACAAAACTGGGGCAAGGTCTTTGTTCGCACTTTTTTGGGGGCTGTGGCCCTGAAGGGAGCACCCTGGGAACCGCAGTTCCGAGGGGGACTGCGGCTCCGAGGAAGTGAGAACCGCGGCTCCGAGGGGGACTGAGGCTCCCGAAGCAGCTACAACCTGCTGCAGCTTCCGAACCAGCTGCGGCCACATCCTGACCCCACAACCAGCGCACACCTGCCGCTGCGCTGTCAGGAAGTGACCCCGGCTGCAACTTGCTGTGGGTACATGGTCCCGCCGCATCACGGCTTCGCCACCACCACACCGTGGCCCCGGACCAGGGAAAACTGTGGATGCCGCCGCGCCCCAGACCTGAAGCAGCGCCCCTGCCGCAGCAGCGCAGTGCCGCTGCTGCTCGCCGCCGCACCGTTCTTGGACTGAAGAAGCAAGATTGCTGCAGATTTGCCATCACGACCCCTCCACCATGGACAGCCTTCAGCATTGGTGAGCTGGGCTACTCCTCTTCCCTCTGGAGCTGAGACAGGAGAGGGAGAGGAGAGGATGTCTGGAAGACCCTCTTGGCCATGTGTGGAGTGTGGGGGGAGTGCGGCCCTGCTGACGCCATGTGCTCGGTCTCCATGTTGGACCCTGCACATGGCTGGGG
>VXBP01003992.1:0-12540 GCA_013400115.1 Rhinopomastus cyanomelas
CCGGTGCCGCCCCCGCGCCGGTTCGCACTCACTTCTCCCGGGCCTGGCCGTCCGAGGGCACTCCGGAGCCCTTGCCCTTGCCGTACATGCTGGGCAGGCGGCGGGGCCCCGGCTGTCAGCGGCCCCGCTCCCGCACCGCGACCGTCACCNTGGACGCGGACGGGGATGTGGGACAAGGGACGTGGAGGGGCGCGGACACGGAGGGGGAGAAGGGGAGTGGGGGTGAGTCTGGACGTAACATGACGGGGGCTGCCACAGACACGGACGGGGATGGACGTGGAGGGACACGGACACGAGGGGGCGGGCGCGGGGGACACACGGACGCGAGAGGAGGGCCAGTATGAGGGATGGGGGTAAGCGTGGACGTGACACGCGGAGGGGCCACAGACACGACGGACACGGGCCAGGTTGTGGGACAGGGGACATGGAGGGACACTGACACGAGGGGGCGGGCGCGGACGCGGAGGGCGGAGGGAGCCTGCCATGGAGGGAGGGCACTGGGGCACAGAGCGAGGGACACGGGGTGACTCGGAGGAACGACGAGACAGGACCCGGGCACAAGAAGGAAAGACAAGGACATGGGGGGACGCAGCCGTGGGGATGGGGTCACCGACCCTGCCTGGGGACACCTCCCACCACAGGGGACCCTGAGCAGAGCCCCTGTGGGTGCTGAGACCCAGTGGAGGGTCTGATCCTGCCCACATTTGTCCATGGGGCACCCCAGTAACAGCACCTATGCACTAGTTAGGCCTTGAGACTACCCCATTTCACTTGGGGTGTGGGACCTGCTGGCTCAGGTGCTCCCACAGTGTTGGGGTCTCCCAGCCCAGGCCGACCCGGGCTGCTGTGGGGGTGCTTAGCACCCAGTCAGGACCCCCAGGAACACCCCAGGCTCCCCCCAAGACCAAGGGCATCACCGGGGGTCAGAGCCCTGTAGCATCTCAGGAAAGGATTGAGGGGTCTGGTGGCAGCTGGAGGGTGCTGAGCCTTGGGGTGCTGCTTCCCTGCCCCCCCCCCGGGGCTGGCTACGCCCTGACAGGGTGACACAGGACAGTGGGACCCGCCTGTTCCTCTTCCCCCTCCTGAGCCGGACAGAGAAGCAGCCGGAGTGCAGGCAAGTGGGGGTCCTGTGAGAGGGTGGGGGCAGAAAACCACCCACTGGGACCCCTGGGTGCTACCCTGCCTGGGGAGAGCGGGAGCCAGGTGGGCACCAGACTGGGCTGCACTGGTTCGAACTGGGCAAGGGGTAATGCTTTGCAGGAATGGGGGCTCTGCACAGGCAGCTCTTGCTGACCCCTGTTTCCCACCCAGGTGCCCGGCCATGGGGTACCCTATGGCCCCCCTCGTGCTGCTGCTGCTGCTGCTGCAACCCACGACCCCCTCGGCCTCGTTGCCCTGTTGGCAAGTCCCAGCAGATGCTCCGACCAACCTGAACTTGACCAACACTAGCCACGGATGCTCCGAGCTGGACTGGGGCCTCTTCCAGCGGCAGAGCCGGCTGTGGCTGAGCCATAACGGCATCTTGTCCCTGAGCCCCTCGTCCCGCATCCAGCCGGGGCTGCAGGAGCTGGACTTGTCCTACAACGGGCTGCGAGAGCTGCCGGCCGCCTTCCTGAGCCAAGCGCAGGGGCTGCGACACCTGCACCTGCAGCACAACCAGCTGCAGGAGCTGCCCCCTGGGTTCTTCACCAACAGCACCGCCCTGCAGACCCTGCGGCTGGAGGGCAACCCCCTGCCCGCGGTGCCTCCCAGCGCCTTCCAGCCCAGCCTGCGCACCCTGTCTGTGCAGTGCCGCTGCGATGTGGTGGGCAGCGTCCTGGCCCTCTGCAGCTGCGCCCAGTCCTCCTGCGCTGGACCCCAGTGCCACTGTCTCTCATCCCACCAGGAGCTCCTCAACGTCACCGACTTCCACAGCCAGAAGTGCCACAGCAACATAGGGCTGGCCTTGGGGCTGGCTGGGGCTGTGGCCGGGATCCTCCTGCTGCTGGTGGCCACCACTGCTGCCGTCTGCTGCTGGAGGAGGCGGAGGAGGACAGCTGCCAGTGCAGCATGGGGCAAGTGGGAGCCCACAGTGGCTCAAGGGCAGCCCCACTATGTCAGCCGGGCCACCGAGATCTGCAGCGCCAATGCCGCGCCAGACTATGAGAATGTCTTCGTGACCCCCTGTGCCACCCCGGCCCCTGCACAGGGCTGGATGCAGGCGTGGCAGGAGGAGCAGTGCAGGTGAGACTGGCCACATGGGGCTTGTGCTGTGCCCTGCCCAGCTCTGCTGTGCCATGCGGCATCATCCCATCCCACCCCACCTCAGCCCATCCCAACCCATCCCATGCCATTTCTTCCCATCCCATCCTGTCCCATCCCATCAATTCCATGCCATCCCATTTCATCAATCCCATCCCACTCACCCTCTCCCATCCCATCCCATTCCTTCCCATCCCATTAATCCTATCCCATCCTGTCTCATCCCATCAATCCCATCTCAACCCATCCCATCCAATCCATTAATCCCATCCCATCAATTCAATGCCATCCCATTTTGTCAATCCCATCCCAGCCCATCCCATGCCATTCCATCCCATCCCATCCCATNAGCGAAGGGGAGCAGCCCATCTACGCCAACACGCAGGGCCCCACCGAGGACAACCTCTACATCACCCCTGACCGGGACTGAGGGGCCTGGGGAGGGGTCGGGTGGGAGGGGGTTTGTGGGGTCAGCGTGGGGCCCCCACTGATGTTTCTCCCTGTGGGTTTTTCTGGTGGCCCCCATCGCCCAGGGAGGATGGAGATGGCTGCTCCCACTAGCCGAGGGCTCTATATGGGGTCACGGCTGTCCCCACAGACACCCCACATCCTGCCGGGGTGACCTTTCTCAGAGAGGGGGTGTTATTTTGAATCCCCACTGCAGGGCCCTTCGTTGTCCCAGTTCCCACCACAGGGTGAGGGGCTGGGGCTTCCTCTCCAGGCTGGTGGCCACTAACCACAGGGTCACCTCAGCACAGCAGAGCCTTTCCAGATGGGGGGGGACGGGCACATGCACACACATATGGGGCCCCCCTTGTGCTGCCAGTGGGGGCTGTGGGGGTGACCAGGGCGCTGGGTTCCTCTTCCCCTTTTGGCTGCCTGTCGGGGCACATGTGTGGGGCAGGGATGTGCCGGCGGTTGGGGACATCCGGGCGCTGGGACCAGCCCCGCTGTCGCCTGCTCTCCTCCTTTTCCTGCTGAATCGGTAATTTTGGGGAACAGTGACCAACCTCCCCCCACCCCCCTTTTTAAACTGCTTCTGGAGAAATCCCCCAGTTGGGGACTGGGAGCTTGGGGGACATGAGGACCTCACAACGTGACTGGGTGGCCTCCCCCACCTCCCCTCGCCAGGCTCTGTAGGGGTCCCCTGAGCTCTGGTCCTTGTGATGCTCAAGTAAAGAGTTTTGTTATCTTCAGTTACCTGGCCACTGGTGACGTGCTGGGAGCACTGGGCAGGACGGTGGGGTGGCTATTCCGGGGCTGTTCCAAGGCTGGATCCTGCCCCCCCCCCCGGGGGTTAATGCCTCTCTTGGGCTGGATCCTGTCCCAGGCTGGATCCATCCCTCTGGCAGCAGCAGGGTGCCCCCAGCCCCCAGGATCGTTCCCCATGAATGAAGCATCCGCAGCGCTGCAGGGGGCACTGTAAGCACCGACCTGAAGGAGCTGGCTGAGGCTGGAGGTCCCTGGGGAACATCCCCAGAACTCCCAAAGCCTGTGACCTTCCCATCCCACCCTGAGCAGGGGTCCCCAGGGTCCAGCACCATAAAAGACAGGTCCCTGCTGTTCACATCCCCAGAGTGGAGGTCCCTGGGGGTTCCTGGAGGAGCCTCAGGAGGTCCCCACAGCCCCAGAGCACTTCAGCCCGAGTCCCCAGGGTGGAGGGTGGTGAAGCCCAAGCCCATGGCCCCAAAAGACCACATCCCTAGGTTGGATGTCCCCATATCTCCTGTTCCTCAAGCCCAGGAGCCCACCAGGAACTGCTGAGGGACTGAGCAGCCCAGTCCCCATCACAGTAGAGCTGTGACCCATCCAGCTGTGGGGATCGCTTTGGGGAGACAGTGTCCCCCACCTCTTGGTGCCCAGGGGTTCTTACAGCTGCAGGTACCTGGAAATGCAGCAGCAGCAGCCAGATCCCAGCTGAACCCCAGCCTGGAGGGTCATGGCTGCACCCAGCACCCATCTCAAGGCCACAAACAGCTCAAAGGTCTCTGGGAGCATTGCCCAGACCCTGTTCACATGCTGTGGGGTGAGTGATGGGGCTCATCTGGCCCCAGGTTGCCGTAAGGGCAACTGGACTGGTTCGGGGTCTGGACAGCAGGTCTAACGAGGAGAGGCTGAGGGAACCTTCCTGTGCAGTGACCTTCCAGCCCCCAAAAAGGGCCCTACGAGGTGGCTGGGGAAGGTTACTCCCAAGGGCAGGGAACGACAGGACCGGGGTCCTGGACTGAAGCTGGAAAAGGGCAGAGTGAGGCTGGACAGGAGCAGAAAGTTCTGGAATCTGAGGGTGGGGGATCCCTGGAACAGGCTGCCCAGAGAGGGGGTGAAGTCCCCATCCCTGGAGCCATCCAAGGTCAGGCTGGCTGGGGCTCTGGGCAACCTGGGCTGGGGAGTGACGGCCCTGCTTGTTGCAAGGGGGTTGGACTGGGTGCCCTTTGGGGGTCACTTCCAGCCCAGTACAGTCTCTGGTTCTAACTGGGCTGGTTTGGGGTCTGGAGAGCAGGGCTGATGGGGAGAGGCTGAGGGAGCTGGGGCTGTTCAGCCTGAAGAAGAGGAGGCTGAGGGGAGCCCTCACTGCTCTCTACAGCTCCCTGAAGGGAGGGAGCAGTGAGGAGGGGGTTGGCCTCTTCTCCCTAGGGACTGGTGATAGGAGCAGAGGAAATGGGGTCAGGGGGTGCCAGGGGAGGGTCAGGTTGGATCTTAGGGAAAACTTCTTCCCATAAAGAGTGGGGAGCCCTTGGAACACAGGCTGCCCAGGGACAGGGTGGAGGCACCATCCCTGGAGGGGTTCAACAACCAGCAGCCGGGCTGTTTGGGGAGATGGGGTAGGGGCTGGGGATTGAAGCTCAGGCAGTTGAACCTGATGATCAACCCTGATGGATTTACCACCAAATCCATATGGAATCAGCTCCCAGCCAGTGAGCTGAGGGTCCACACTGTGGGATCTGCTGAGGGGCTTCAGCCAGAGTCCCCCGGACGGTTGCAGAGGGAGCAGCCAGCAGCCCCATTCCCATCACTTTATTATTTACATTATTGTTGTTTTATAGAAACATAAAGTACAAAACACTCCCAGAAACAGCCCCAAAAGGAGCTCTGCTAGAAAACACAATAAGTTAGCAATAAATAGGAGGCTTCCATAAATAAATCCCTAAGCAGAGCAGAGATGATGCTCAGACAGGGGGTGGGCTGCAACCACCTGGAGACAGACCCCCCTCTATGCCCTCCGTCCCTTTTGGGGTGTCTAAGGTGGGAAAGGAACCTCCTAGCTGGGTGGTGTCACTGACATCCCAGCAGGCTGGGCTACCATTCAGCGAGACCTGGACAGGCTGGAGAGCTGGACAGAGAGAACCTTAATGAACTAGAACAAGGGTGACTGTAGAGCCTGGCATCTGGGCAGGAGCAACCCCAGGGACCAGTGTAGGGTGGGGACTGACCTGCTGGAGACCAGTGGAGGAGAAAGGGACCTGGGGGTCCTGGCGGCCAGCAGGATGGCCAGGAGCCAGCAGCGTGCTCTTGTGGCCAAGAGGGCCGACAGCATCCTGAGTTGCACCAGAATGGGGTTGATTAGCAGATCAAGAGAGGTTCTTCTCCCCCTCTGCTCTGCCCTGGTGAGACCACATCTGGAGTGTTGTGTCCAGTTGTGGGCCACTCAGTTCCAGAGGGACACAGAGCCACTGGAGGGTGTCCAGTGCAGAGCAACGAAGATGATGAAGGAATTGGAGCATCTCCCAGATGAGGAAAGGCTGAGGGAGCTGGGGCTCTTGAGCTTGGAGAAGAGGAGACTGAGGGGTGACCTCATTAATGTCTATAAATATGTGAAGGGTGGGTGTCAGGAGGATGGAGCCAGGCTCTGCTCAGGGACAGCCAGTGACAGGACAAGGGGCAGAGGGTGCCAACTGGACCAGAGGAGGTTCCACATCAACGTGAGAAGGACCTTCTTCCCAGTGAGGGTGACGGAGCCCTGAAAGGGGCTGCCCAGGGGGGTTGTGGAGTCTCCTTCACTGGAGACATTTAAAACCCACCTGGACTGTTCCTGTGTGACTGGATCCAGGTGATCCTTCTCTGGCCAGGGGATTGGACTGGATGATCTTTCTAAGTCCCTTCCAATCCCTAGCGATTCAATGATTCTATGATCAAACAAAAAATGGGTTTAAATAAGGGAAGGGGGGGGAAATATGGGACAAGTAAGTTCTTGTGGCTTGTAGAGAAGAATTTCCAAGCAGAGAGCCTGGGGAAGCAGAGCTGCAGCTGCCACAGAGGCATTTTTGCCCTGGAGGGGGTCAGGTCTGGATTTTGGGAAGCAGGAAGGCTCTGCTCCCATCCAGCTGGTGACAGGTCCCAGTCCAAGGTGGAGGTGATGCCATCAGGCACAGTGGCACCTGGTGACCAGCATGTCCTCGAAGACGGTGGACACCAGCATGCCGTCTCCATCGTAGTGCATCAGCACCATGGGGTCGTAGCCAGCGGGGACGCAGCAGGGCGGGGGGGTGGCTCTGGACAGGGAGTACAGGCGGGCTTTGATCTGGGCGTGCATGCTGGCCGGCTTGTAGTTGTGGGGACAGGACCCTTCGCAGAACCTCATGTAGTAGCTGCTGGGGGCGATGACCCAGTCCGACCAGCCGATGTCGTGGAAGGAGACCTTGAGCGACTTGAGGCAACACTTCCCATCGCTCCTCCTGCACTCCTCCTCCAACCCCCGGGCTCTCCTGGACCGCCGACCCGTTGCCTCGTGGGTTTGCACCTCCAGCACCAGCGTCTCGTCCCCCGAGGTGGCCAGCAAGGCTGAGACATCGGCTGTGAAGGCCAGCTCCAGGTTCAGAGTGTCCTCAGGACCAGCAGCCCATGGTTGGATGACCCTGGTGAGGTCCAGGTTCAGGGCATCCTGGTCCAGCTCCTGACTGAGGAGGAGCTGGGGTGTCCCACGAGCTCTGCTGAGGGTGTAGATGCTGACCCAGGGTGGCACCGAGGCGTCGGGCTGGGACTTGCCAAGGGACGCCAGCGACTTCCTGAAGAGCTTCAGCTCTGCCTGCACCACGCGGAGCTGCTGCTGGAAGTCCTGGGTGCGGGACAGCAGGAGCCGGTAGCGGCAGGGGCCGCGGGGGTCCCGGAGTCCCTGCAGGGTGTCGGGCTGCCGCAGCACTGCGGGGACAGGGAGCACAGCTGATGTAAGAGCAAGCAAACTCTCCCCACCCCGAGCCCAGAGCCTGGCGACCGGCTGCTGCCACCCAAGTCCCAGGGGATGCTCAGGCTGAGGACACTCAGCCCCAGATCACCTGGGAACCCCCCACCCCCGGGGACCTCCAGCCTTAGTGCTGCACCCCTCAGCCAAAGCAGCAGGAGCTGACCAGTTCCCTAAGCCCCCCCAGCTCCCCGCAAGCCCCCGAAGTGGGGCTGAAACTGAGCTCAAGAGACGGCACCCCCTGCCTCCCCTCCGCTAGCCCCCTCGCACCCAGCGATGCCACCAGGCTGCTGAGCAAAGTTTTCACGCCCCCAAGTTCCCACTTTTTCGGTGTTTTGGAAGCAAAAGAGCTCCAGGGGCAGCCGGGACAGGAGGAGAAGCCGGAGGAGGGTGCCTATGGGCACCGCGGTTCATGCCCAGTCATGTCCTGGCACTGCCACAGCAGCGGCTCTGGGAACACGTCGGGCTGCGGTTCAAGCAGGGACATGTCAAGGGACACACCTCCGTGCGGTTGTACCCGGGGTGGGGGGGGTGGAATGAGGGTTGTGGGGTGTCACTTACACATGGGGGTCAGGCGATGCAGCCGCCTGCTCCCGGACGCTGCTCCCTCTTCCTCCTCCTCCTCGCGGCTGTAGTTCCCCACCAGCTCGGCCACTTTCTGCTGGTACAGCCGCTGCGCTCGCTGGATGCTCTCCTGGTCCAGTGGCTGCCGGATGACAGGGGGAGCAGACAGCCCCAGCCGCTCCAGGATCCCCTTTTTGACAGCTTCCAGTCGAATCCTGTCCTCATCCCACACGTGTGGCCTCGGCTCCACGATGACCACGAGCAGCAGCAGCAGCAGCAGCAGCTGGAAGCAGATGAGGGCAGCGCTGCCGCCCCACAGAGGCTTCAGCATCGCTCGGGCAGCTGCTGATCCCGGGGAGGGGGGGTTGATCCAAGAGCCTCTTGTGCAAAGGCAGGACAGGACGTGTGGCTGCTGCCGGAGGGATGAATGAAGCGGACCAGATCCGACTTTATAGGAGCCGAACTTTGCCCGCCCTCTGCCTCCCCTCCCTGTCTCAGACTGCCAGAGGGGGAACCCAGAGTAAACATCCATCGGGAATCATTTCTTTCCTCTCGGGATTTCACGCTGGAGCTCTGACACTGCCGGGGTCGGGTGGTTTGGAAGCTGGTCTGCAGCTGTAGAGGTGAAAAGGACAAAAAAGAGTCACCAAGGGTGGAAAAGCCCTTCAAGATCAAGTCTGAACATCCACCCTACAAGCCCCAACCACCACCCCATCTCCCCAAACACCCTGTCTGCCCATTTGTTGAACCCCTCCAGGGATGGTGAACCCCTCCACCCCCTCCCCAAGGGTTTTTCCCTCCTCTTCCACCTCCCAGTTCCATGCTGGGGGGGGCATCTCCGTCACCTCCCCTGCCCCATCGCCGCACTCGATGCCCTCAGAGGTGGGAGCGACGGTGCCAGCGGGTGATGGAGGGAGCTGATGTGAAGGCGGGAGCTGCCACCAGCAGCGTCGTGCCAAGGCAGAGGTAGCAGGATGAGCGTTGGACCTTGTCCTACCAAACCGGCTGGCACCACCGCAGGCCAGATCTTCTAGGCAGCCACGGCACAGCTCTGCTCAGCTGCTGGCCTGTCACTCCTGCGGTAACCCTCTCCAAGGTTGCGTCATCCGCGGGCAGCCCGAAGAAGACGTTAGAGATGGGGCTGGGAATGCCGGTGTGGCACCGCTCCAGCGGGGTCATGTGCACCGCGAAGCACTGTGCCAAAGAAAACCCATGGTGTCAACAAGCCACTGGGGCCAGCATGGGACCAGTGAGCTCTCGCCTTCTCCTCAGGGATGGTTTGAGCAGCAGAGCAGGAGCAGAGGGATGAGAAGTGCCCCGTCGTGCGAGGTGATGGGAGGTCCCACCGCTTCCATGCGCTGGACAGGGCGTGCGGGGCCATTCCCGATGATCTGCAGTGGAGCCAAGCGCCTGGGCTCTGCCTTCTGTGATCTAGGGCTCTTGATCCCCAGCTCCAGCCCTGCTCCTGCCTTCCTCTGCCAGGTTCTCCAGAGGTTGCCTGAGGTAAAACCGAGAGCAAACGTTTCACCCTGAGAGCGCAGGAAAGGAGTGTGTCAGCAGGAGCAGCACCCACGTGGAGAGGATCACCCCGGTTCTGCTCCCTCTGCCCTGCCCTGGTCAGTCCCTGCAGGGGGTGGCGGGGGATGAAGAGGGTCTCACCCAGAGCCCCAGTCCATTCATGCTCCTGGAGCCTCCTCCAGCTTGGAAAGAAACCCCACAAGTGGCTTAGAGGGGAACCTCAGGGCCAGGTTTATCCCAAATGGCTTCGACCCACCTGGAGCTGGGCACTGTCCCGCTGCTCCAGGGGTGGGAGCCACCACCCGTCTGGCAGGTGGGCAGAGGATATCTGGAGATGAACCTCCCTGGAGCATCTTCCTGGTAGGAACTGGTGCAGGTTCTGTCTCCTCAGTGGGTGCTCTCATTCCGGATGGGATCTTTAAGGGGTTCCCTGGTGCACCAAGCCCCACTGTGACCCCCCTTTCCTGGGGACTGTATCAGCTGGGGTGAGCTTCTCCCCTTACTGAAGGATGAAGGATGAGGGAGCATCTCCCCAGCAGGATCACAAACACCCCAGGGTGGCACCACTGCATCTCCAGGCCCCTGGGGGGTGCCACCAGCCTGGCCACCAGCACCAACAGCCATCTGCAAGGTGCCCTGTGGCCCATCCAAAGCAGAAAGAGGCACTGGCCCCCCTGTAGCCCTCGAGCAGGACCTGGCAAACCCCTAAACCCCAAAGTTCTGCTTTTGCGAGGAGTTTCCCAACCGTCGCCGCGTCGCATGGGCACAAGTCCCGTCCACGAGTGATGCATGGAAAGCATCGAGGCTCCCTGCAGCCGGATGTTTTCCCCCAAAAGGCGCCAGCCGTGGAAGCTGGAGATTTACAGTCCGGCCGCGACCATAAAACTTGTGCCGTAGGAGCAGCGGTCATGAGCGCCGGGCGACCGGCTAGGAAAAGTTCCGGTGTGGCCCCAGCGCCACGTAAACATCGACCCACGGCTCCTCCGGTCCTGGTGGGCTGCTGGCGCTGCGTCTGCTGCTGCGGAAGGTCAGATCTCAGCCGGATGCAGTTCACAGACCCACAGGACATTAGGGGCTGGAAGGGACCTCGAAAGATCATCCGGTCCAATCCCCCTGACACAGCAGGATCCCCTAGAGCCAGTCACACAGGAACAGTCCAGGCAAGTTCTAAATATCTCCAGAGAAGGAAACTCCACAAACTCCCTGGGCAGCCCCTGCCAGGGCTCTGTCACCCTCACTGGGAAGAAGATCCTTCTCACATTGATGTGGAACCTCCTCTGTTCCAGCTCACACCTGTTGCCCCTTGTCCTGTCACTGGCTGTCCCTGAGCAGAGCCTGGCTCCATGCTCCTGCCACCCACCCTTTCCATATTGACCATCCATGGGGTCACCCCTCGGTCTCCTTTTCTCCCAGCTCCAGAGCCCCAGCTCCCTCAGCCTTTCCTCAGCAAGGAGCTGCTCCCCTCCCTCCATCATCTCTGTGGCTCTGCGCTGGGCTCTCTCCAGCAGCTCTGTGTCCTCCTGGAACTGAGGGGCCCAGAACTGGACACAAGACTCCAGGTTTGGTCTCACCAGGGCAGAGAAGAGGGTGAGAAGAACCTCTCTTGATCTGCTAATCACCCCCGTTCTGATGCACCCCAGGATGCTACTGGCCCTCTTGGCCATGAGGGCACGTTGCTGGCTCCTGGCCATCCTGCTGTCCACCAGGACCCCCAGGTCCCTTTCTCCTCCGCTGCTCTCCAACAGGTCCCTGGTCCCTGGGGTTGTTCCTGCAGCTGATGGGCATCCCCGGGGTAAACACGGAGCAGCCTTCATCTACCCTTCACAGGTCTAGGGCAGTGAGTGATGGGAGTCCTTGGCCACAGGGTGGCTGCTCCCCACTCCTGGACCTCAGAGTGGCTGAAAGGGAGGAGCAGCTGGTGCCCCAGTGCAGCAAGCAGGGGAGGAACTGGGAGTCTGGGTGATTAAATCATCGCATGGAGGGATAGAAATGCTGTTGGAAAGTCCTGGGAAGGCTCTGGAAGAGCCTGGAAGGAGGCAACGAGACTGTTGTCCTTCTCCAGGGGAGAGGTGCTGGGCAGGGGGTGAGCAGCTCCAGCTGAGCCAGCACTGGGGGAAGAAGCCACTGGGCAACGTGGAGATTAAACACCATAAGAAACAACAAGTGGGCTGGACATTATCCTGACCTGGTCCCAAGCTCCGAGTGGGACCAGACAAGCTCCTGGTGCCATCCAGGGTGCCAGGACAAGCCCCAGATTTGCCACAGTGCAACCAGGAGACCTTGCAGCTCCCAAAAAGATGCTGAGAGCCTCTGACCAAGTCGCACAGGACCACATCCAGGTGGGTCTTAAACATCTCCAGAGAAGGAGACTCCACAACCCCCTTGGGCAGATATTTCCTGCAAGTGGAGGAGATCATAGGGGTATCAGGGCTGGAAAGGACCTTGAAGGTCATCAAGTTCAGCCCTATAATCCTTTCTTGTGGTTGATGGAAGAGCAGGGCAGCTTTCCCGATCTGCCGCCACCACGTGGAGCTTAAAGCAGCCTCTAGAGTTTGATCCGAAGGGAACTGGAGGCAGCTTCCTCCCTTCCAGGAGCAGCACGGGGTGAGAAAACCCGTGATGAAGGGCAAGAACCCATCCAGCCCTCACGGGGTGAAGTGCACCCCACCCCATTTAGCTTCAGGTCTGGAAATGGACGGACCAGGAGGCTGCTCCCTGGGCTGCCGGCGTGAGGTGCTGGGGAAGCCACAGCTTGTGTTTTCCCCGCGCTGGCCACTGCCACGAAGAACCGGCAGAGTGGAAGCTGCCTCGACCTTTAGACAGTTTCTAAATAAAACACCGACAGAACGGGTCAGGTGAGCAGCAAAAAAAAAGAGCAGCTCTTCTTGCCCCGGGGCAGCTGCCTCGGACGCGGGCTTGCAGCACCAACCAAACACGGGAGACTTCTGCTCCACTTGGACACGGGCACCGTCCGTGGGTCAACCCTCAGCTCCAATTCCCAGCACAACACCCCCCCCCCCCCCCCCCCCCCCCACCCCCCC